>SJYX01011882.1:165229-203813 GCA_006410675.1 Oreotragus oreotragus
CCGCCGCCCCGCCCCGCCCCGCCCCGCGCGCCAAGTTCAACCCGACCGCGGCAACGCCTGGTCTGCGGGCCAGTCTTCGGGGCCCTGGGTCTAGAGCTCGTGGAGTAAGGCTATGCTCCCGCCCGCCTACCGCGACAGCGCCCGCCCAACCCCCTTGTCTGTACTTCTTAAACCGCTGGATCAAGTCCAAACGAACATGGCTACGTGTGTCGGGCGCGCAAGGCTCCGTCCGTGTTTACGCATGTGCGGTGCCCTTTCACCGCTGCGTGGAGGAAGCCATGGAACATTCTGGTTCCAAAGGCTCTTGTTTCCTTTGGTGCACGATGGCAATGGCACCCACTCCCGTACTCTCGCCTGGAGGGTCCCGGGGACGGGGGAGCCTGGCGGGCTGCCGTCTGTGCAGTCGCACAGAGTCGGACACGACTGAGCGACTTCACGTTCACTCTTCTGTTTCATGCACTGGAGAAGGCAGTGGCAACCCACTCCAGTGTCCTTGCCTGGAGAATCCCAGGGACGGGGGAGCCTGGTGGGCTGCAGTCCATGGGGTCGCTAACAGTCGGACAGACTGAGCGACTTCACGTTCACTCTTCTCTTTCATGCACTGGAGAAGGCAATGGCAACCCACTCCAGTGTTCTTGCCTGGAGAATCCCAGGGACGGGGGAGCCTGGTGGGCTGCCGTCTGTGGGGTTGCACAGAGTCGGACACGACTGAAGCGACTTAGCAGCGGATATTCCTAAATGTAATCGTGTTCTGGTTCTACCAGCCACCCAGACCCCCCAACCCCTCTGCGGTTTTAGTTTGCGGAGGCGGTGGTGCTCATCACTATCTGCTGTACCTGATGGAGAGCTAGGCCATTGGTCAAACTTAGTGTCCTAATTTACATACACCGCACATAAGGGGACTTTCTTACTCTGATAAAGAACGGCCACCGCCAACATTGTGTTTACTAGTGTGAAGCCTTACCCCCTGAGATACTAAGGGTAAGAGAAAGGTGCCCAAAGTTACAGCTTCTGCTCAGCCTTCTGGAAATCCTAGCCAGAGATAAACCGACAAAAAGGTGTGGAAAGTGTGGAGATAGCCAAGGAAGAAGTGATTCAGTGCTCCTTGCACATAATATGGTGGGACACGTGGAAAGTGCAAAATCTACAGCCACAGTCAGAAGTAATGAGCTTTGCAAGGTCATTGAACCCAAAAACGAGCAAAAGTCAGCTATTTCTGTATACTAACTACAGTAGCTTTATAAAACTCCTTGTTCAGTTGCTAAGTCATGTGCCACTCTTTGAGACCCCATGCACTGCAGTACACCAGGCCTCCCTGTTCTTCACTGTCTCCTGGAGCTTGCTCAAATTCCCGTCCATTGAGTCCATGATGCCTCCAACATCTCATCCTCCGTCTTCCCCTTCTCCTGCCCTCAGTCTTTCCAGCATCAGGGTCTTCGCCAGGGAGTTGGCTCTTCACATCAGGTGGCCAAAGTATTGCAGCTTCACCTTCAGCATTGGTCCTTCCAATGAATATTCAGGATTGATTTCTTTTCAGATTGACTGGTTTGACCTCTTTGCCATCCACAGGACTCTCGAGGCTTCTCCAGTACCACGGTTTGAAAGCATCAGTTGTTAGACGCTCAGCCTTCTTGATGGTCTAACTCTCACATCCATACCTGACTCCTGGAAAATCGATAGCTTTGACTAGACAAACCTTTGTTGGCAATGTGATGTCTCTGCTTTTTAATATGCTCTCTAGGTTTGTCAAAGCTTTTCTCCCTAGGAACAAGCATTTTTAAATTTCATGGCTGCAGTCACCATCTGCAGTGATTTTGGAGCCCAAGAAATTAAAAGCTGGAACTGTTTCTATAAACCGACAAAAAGGTGTGGAAAGTGTGGAGATAGCCAAGGAAGAAGTGATTCAGTGCTCCTTGCACATAATATGGTGGGACACGTGGAAAGTGCAAAATCTACAGCCACAGTCAGAAGTAATGAGCTTTGCAAGGTCATTGAACCCAAAAACGAGCAAAAGTCAGCTATTTCTGTATACTAACTACAGTAGCTTTATAAAACTCCTTGTTCAGTTGCTAAGTCATGTGCCACTCTTTGAGACCCCATGCACTGCAGTACACCAGGCCTCCCTGTTCTTCACTGTCTCCTGGAGCTTGCTCAAATTCCCGTCCATTGAGTCCATGATGCCTCCAACATCTCATCCTCCGTCTTCCCCTTCTCCTGCCCTCAGTCTTTCCAGCATCAGGGTCTTCGCCAGGGAGTTGGCTCTTCACATCAGGTGGCCAAAGTATTGCAGCTTCACCTTCAGCATTGGTCCTTCCAATGAATATTCAGGATTGATTTCTTTTCAGATTGACTGGTTTGACCTCTTTGCCATCCACGGGACTCTCGAGGCTTCTCCAGTACCACGGTTTGAAAGCATCAGTTGTTAGACGCTCAGCCTTCTTGATGGTCTAACTCTCACATCCATACCTGACTCCTGGAAAATCGATAGCTTTGACTAGACAAACCTTTGTTGGCAATGTGATGTCTCTGCTTTTTAATATGCTCTCTAGGTTTGTCAAAGCTTTTCTCCCTAGGAAC
The DNA here is from genome assembly GCA_006410675.1 of Oreotragus oreotragus. NCBI lineage: Eukaryota > Metazoa > Chordata > Mammalia > Artiodactyla > Bovidae > Oreotragus > Oreotragus oreotragus. Next base: position 167,807 of record SJYX01011882.1, read on the forward strand.
AAGCATTTTTAAATTTCATGGCTGCAGTCACCATCTGCAGTGATTTTGGAGCCCAAGAAATTAAAAGCTGGAACTGTTTCCACTTTCCCCGCGTCTATTAACCATGAAGTGATGGGACCGGATGCTGTGATCTTAGTTTTTTTAAATGTTGAGATTTAAACCAGCTTTGTCACTCTCCTCTGTCACCCTCAAGAGGCTCTTTAGTTCCTCTTTGCTTTCTGCCATTAAACTGGTATCATCTGCATATCCAACGTCGACATTTCTCCCAGCAGCCTTGATTCCAGCTTGTGATCCATCCAGCTTGGCATTTCCCCTGGTGTGTTCTGCACAAAAGTTCAATGAGCAGGGTGACATAAGTGTGCACCCGTGGTGTGCTCCTTTCCTGATCTGGAACCAGTCCCTTGTCCTATGTCTGGCTCTAACTGTTGCTTCTAGACCTGCATGCAGGTTTCTCAGGAGGCAGAGCAGTCTAGTGTTCCCATCTCTTTTAAGAATTTTCCAGCTCTTTCTTGACTCCATCTTCGCAGTAATGGCAGTGGTCTCTGATCTAGTTGCCAACAGGCAGCTCTTTGTGTCCAGGAGCGACACACTCCAGGTGACCGACCAGGAGACCGTTGCCCAGATCATGGCTCAGGTAGCCTCGTTGGAGGGCATCCCTCCGGAAAATCAAGTTCTGCTCGCGGCAGGCACAGCCCCAGAGGATGAGACCACCCCGGGCCAGTTTGGGGTGGAAGCTCTGAGCACTCCGGAAGTAGTGCTTGCTTGGAGGTAAAGCCCGTGGTTCCCGGACCCATGCTGGGAAACCCAGAGGTCAGACTCCCCAGGTGGCCAAACAGGAGAGAAAGGAGAGGACAGGCCGGACCGAGAGGCTCCTGCCGTGCAAGCAGCGCTTTGCCAGTGCTGTGCCCACCTTTGGCAAGGAGAAGGGCCCCAGTGCCAACGCTTTAGTCCTTTGTAACCTTGACTTTCTCTAATAAAGCCACTTAGCCCAATCCAAAAGTAAAATTTCCAGTTTGTTGTGATCCACACAGTCAAAGGCTCTTGGGTAGTCAGTGAGGCAGAAGTAGGTATTTTTCAGAGATTCTCTTGCTTTTTCTTTGATCTGGTGGATGTTGGCGTTTTGATCTCTGGTTTCTCTGCCTTTTCCAAATCCAGCTTGTACATCTGGAAGTTCCTAGTTCATGTTCTGTTGAAGCCTGCCTTGAAGGATTTTGAGCATTGCTTTGCTAGCATGTGAAGTGACTGCAGTTGTACAGTAGTTTGAACATTCTTTGGCATTGCCCTTCTTTGGGATTGGAATGAAAAGTGACCCTTTCCAGTCCTGTGGCCATTGCTGAGTTTTCCAAATTTGGTGGCATATTGAGTGCAGCATTTTAACAGCATCATCTTTTAGGATTTGAAATAGCTCAGCTAGAATTCTGTCACCTCCAGTAGCTTTGTTTGTAGTGATACTTCCGGGGCCCGCTTGACTTTCACGCTCCAGGGTGCCTTGCTCTAGATGACTGATCGCACGGTCACGGTTATCCGGGTCATTAAGACCTTTCTTGAACAGACTTTTGGTGCATTCTTGCCACGTCTTCTTAGTATCCTCTGCTTTTGTTAGGTCCTTGCTGTTTCTGTCCTTTATTGCACCCATCTTTGCATGAAATGGCCCCTTGGTATCCTCAGTTTTCTTGAAGAGATTTCTAGTCTTTCCCATTCTGTTGTTTTCCTCCATTTCTTCGCATTGATCGCTGAGGAAGGCTTCTCTCTCCTTGCTATTCTGTGGAACTCTGCATTCAGTTGGCTGTATCTTTCCCTTTTTCTTCTTTGCCTTTCCCTTCTTTGTAAAGCCTCCTGGACAACCACTTTCCTTCTTGCATTTCTTTTTCTTGGGAGTGGTTTTGGTCACCCGTCTGTACGGTGTTACGAACCTCTGTCCATAGCTCCTCAGGCACTTTGCCTACAGCAGATCTAATCCCTTGAATTTACTTGGCACCTCCGCTGCATAATCATAAGGGATTTTATTTAGGTCACAGCTAAATGGTCTAGTAGTTTCCCCTACTTTCTTCAATTTAAAACTGATTTTTGCAATAAACAGCTCCTGATCTGAGCCATAGTTAGCTCCAAATCTTGTTTTTGCTGAGCTTCTCCATCTTCAGCTGCAAAGAACAGAATCAATCTGATTTCAGTGCTGACTATCTGGAGACGTCCATGTATGGCATCGTCTCTTGTGTTGAAAGAGCGTGTTCGCTGTGACCGTGTATTCTTGGCAAAACTCTGTTGCCCTGCTTCATTTTGTACTCCAAGGCCAAACTTGCCTGTTAATTGCAGATACCTCTTGACTGACTGCTTTTGCATTCTAATCCCCTATGGTGGAAAGGACATTTTTGTTTGGTGTTAGTTCTAGAAGGTCCTGTAGGTCTTCATAGAACTGTTTGAATTCAGCTACTTCTGCATTAGTGGTCAGGGCATAGACTTGGATTACTGTGATATTGAATGGTTTGCCTTGGAAACGAACCGAGATCATTCCGCCGTATTTGAGACTGCACCCGAGCACTGCATTTTGGACTCTTAACTGACTCTGAGGGCTACTCCATTTCTTCCAAAGGATTCTTCTCACAGTAAATACAATGGTCATCTGAATTAAATTCTCCCTTTGGTGTCCATTTTGATTCTTAGACTCCTTCAGTTCAGTTCAGTTCATTCGCTCAGTCGTGTCCGACTCTTTGCGACCCCATGAATCACAGCACGCCAGGCCTCCCTGTCCATCACCAACTCCTGGAGTTCACTCAGNCTTGCAGAATTTGGAGCATTACTTTGCTAGCGTGTGAGATGAGTGCAATTGTGCGGTAGTTTGAGCGTTCTTTGGCACTGCCTTTCTCAGACTCCTTGGTGTGGGATAATTCTAAATCTCCACCCGGGTGATACAGACGGCAAAGAGTGCCTGGCACCTCTCTCGGCCCTGGAGGCTCGGCCAAGCTGGGAGCTCGGTGGCTGCACAGTCCTGCTGACTGGACGGCAGTGCAGCAGGCTCTCTGCTCACAGCCCTCGTGCACTCCAGCCGCGTTTAGTTATCCCGTGCTCGCAGTCCGCCCCCGTGGTCCTCTCTCGATCTTTTTCCCCACGTACTTGACACTTTGAGGAGACTGGGGGGCATTTTGAGGCTTGCCCTTCAATTTGGGTTTGTCTGGTGTCTTCTCATGATTGGACCAGGGCTCGAGGGCCTGGGATGAGACCCCAGAAGTGGCGTGCCATCTGCTCAGTGTGACCCTCCTCTGCAGTTAAGGTGAAGCCTGTGTCTCCCCACTGTGAGGGCACCCTCCTCCTGTCCTGCCCTGCAGGGGGCCAGTCGCCAGGTGCCCGCAGCACTCAGGGTGGCCAGCTGCGCCTCCCGGCGAGCCCTGCGTGCCGTTCGGGCTCCCCCTGGTTATTCCTGTTCCTCGTTCAGCTGTCCGCTGGCGCCGGAAAGGACTCAGACTTGGACCCTCCTCCCGGCCCGTAGCCCGGCACTGCCACGCGTGGGGCGCTCGTGGTCGGCTCTGGCTGTGGGAGCGGCTCTTGCCCTCTTGTCCTAGCCCCTTCCTCCTTTAGCTCCTGACTCGTCTGCTATACTTGCCCCGCCCCAGCCCTGGAATCAGCCATTCAGCTGCTTCCTTTTTTTTTTTTTTTGGAGACCTGAATGTTATCTGGAAACCAAGATTTGGGGTGTCAGTGCTTTAGGGGCTGTGGTTTGGGGGGCATTTCTGCTCCTCAGGGGATGTTTGGTGATGTCTGGAGAGTTGTAGGTTGTCACAGCTGTGAGGAGGGGCAGCGATGCTGCTGGCATCTGGAGGGCGGAGCCCAGAGATGCCAAGAAGACCCCCAGGCTCGGGCGGCCCCACAGTGAGACCGCCGCCCTGCAGTGCCTGCCAGCCCTGAACCGCAGCAGCAGGACCCTTCCTGGTGGTGACAGGCCTGGGGCACCCCTCAGTGCCCCCCGTGAGGACGAGCTGGCCGTCTGACCTGTGGGCTGTGGGCGAGGTCTGGGTGGCTGGGCCCTGGGATGGCAGGGTTTGTGGCGGGCAGGCTGGGGCTGTGGTGCCCGGGGGCCTCCGCGGGTGGCGACTGTGGGAGGCCAGCCATCTCCTCCGGAGGCAGCTCACAGGCCCCGGGGTGTAGGGCTCGGTCCTGGGGCCGCCATGCCCCCGGCTTGTCACCCAAGATCATTGCCGCCCGCCCTGACGAGCAGCCCTGGAGATGTCATCGTGGCCGTGGGGAGCTCCCCGTGACCTGCGGGGCAGACAAAGCACGGGAGCCGTCTTGGTAGAAACGGCTTTATTAGAAATTGGAGTGCACGAGCGTGGCATGCAGACGGGCGCGCGGGGGCCGAGGCGGCCGCTCCCGGGGCAGAGCCGGTCCGGTGGAGCGTGTGTTCATGCGGCCACTGAGCTTGCTGAGTTCAGTGCTGAAAACCCAGGAGTTCATCTGCAGAACCGAATTCTCACACGAAAGCCACGTTAGGGCCAGGCGTGCCACACGCCTCTCGTATTTCACATACGCAGGAGCTAGGTGTTGGGAATGAACATACGTGGGGAAACACCCTGCCCTTAGAAATTCAGCGTTTTATCAGGTAATGGTTTTCCGTGAAATACTACTAGCTGGTTGCGCCAAAGAATCACTAATCCTAAAAATCAAAAGAAGAATCTCGGGACTCGCGGCAGTTTGCGATGTAAGGACGCTGGTGCCTGGGACAGTCCAGGGCGCTGACCTCCCTGCCGTGGGTGTGTGAGGCCTGGCCCTGGTCCCCAAGCTGCCGGCCGAGCGCGTCCTGCCCACGCTGGGCAAAGCGACACCAGCGGGCCAGTGGAAACAGCCCTGGGGAGCGCTCAGTGCCCCCGAGGCGGCAGGCGCCTCTCCTCTCCAAAAGCGCAGTGGCAGCCAGCCATGGGAGGCGGGCGCGGGTGTGTGAGTTGCATGCATGGGTGCCGAAGGCGTCCAGGACCACCCCCAGGCGCCCCCCACCCAGCAGGGTTGCAGAGGGGCCACTGAGGCCGTCTTGGCTTTGGAGCTGTCGTCTGAGTCCTGCGCCCTTGGACGCGGGGCCTCAGCACAGGGGAACCCGCCCCACAGGGCAGTGCTCTCAGCGGCAGGCGGCGGGCACCGGGGCAGTGGGGCACAGGGAGCAGCTGGCGGGAGCTGCGAGGCACTGGCGGGCAGCAGGGGGCTGGCCGGGGTGAAGGCTGCGAGGCTCGGGCACCCCCGCCCCCAGGGTAGGGCGAGCAGCCAGCGCTTGGGGCAGAGGGCGGGATGTCTGGCGGGGGAACTGTTGAGCCCAGGGCTGGGCTGCGGCCCCCGAAGCCTCAGGGCTTCACACGGAGGGTTCCAGAACCCTTGGAATCTGCCGTTAGCAGGGGGACCAGGGGTCGGTCTTGGCCCTCCGTCATGGCAGACTCAGGCAAACACTGCTCGGGGCACCCGGGTTACAGTCCGAGGGGCGTGGGGCTTGGGGGCAGGCTGGGCGGAAGCTGTTCCTCTCTGAGAAACAATGAGCGTGCGGGGGTCGGCTCCTGGGCACCTGCTCCCCCCGGTCTGGTTTTCATCTCACATCTTTAAATCCTACAGTCAGCCTCCCGGTGCCATCTCCGGGTCCGCGTCTGAGCCCGCGCTGCCATCCGACGCCCTCCTGGGCCGCAGGGGGTCCCCGTCCACCCCCGGCCTGCCGCCTCCGCTACTGGAACGTGGCTCGCATCCTCCGCAGCTTGTCCTGGATCTTGCGGGAGTGCTTCTCGCTGGCCGCCTGCCGGGGGCCCGGCCCGCTGTCCGCCGCCAGCACAGCGACGTCGGCCCCGCTGAAGCGGGCGATTCTCTGCTTGAGCTGAGACTGCAGCTTGGGGTCGGGGGCGAGCGTGTAGGGCTTCTCCTGGAGTGCGTGGACCTGGCTGGCCACCTTGGCGATGCTTCTGTGTCAGGAAGAAATGGGACGCGAGTTGGCACGCGTCTCGGGGGCGGTACGCAGCTGGTGGGCACTGGCCAGTCCCAGCCCGGCCGCGTCAGAGGTCAGACGCGAGGGGCCAGTCTGCTGTCCAGTCACAGGCCAGACCTCGTTTCAGGGCCCAGGCGTGTTCATCCACCTGCCCTGCGTCTGTCCATCCCTCCCTCCCTCCGTCTGTCTGTCCACCTTTCATTCCACAAACGCTGACTGGAGATGTGCTGTGTGAGGCCCGGTCAGTGCTGAAATCCCCACGATAGGAAGCGTGAGGCAGCCCGAGGCGCCAGAAGAGTGCATGCGGGTTAGTCCATCCTGGCGGGTTCGGTGCCCTGCGCTTTGCTCCAGCCCCGTTCAGTGACGTGGTGCCCAGGGAGCTGGCCACGCGGGGAGCCGGCCTTTGCCTTCCAGAGCTGGCGTCAGGCGGTGGCTGGCACTCCACCGGGCGTCATCCGGAAAACGGGGGCCTCTGAGCTGCAGGCCTTGGCTCTGTCCAGGGAGGCTGTGGACTCCCCAGACACACGTGCCCACCCTGGTTCTGGGCGAGGACGCGGTGTGTTCCATGCGAGTGCCTCCGTTGTTAATGAGGAGACGGGTGTGCAAACACGTGCACCCACGGACGGCGCCAGGAGGAGCACACGTGAGCGGAGCCTGGCCAGGCCCTTCCTGGACTGTGGCCTTCCCCAGTGCCCGCTTTCTCTTTGATCGCCATGGACCTCTTGCAGTTAAGTGTGCCTTGTGGGTAATAGTGTTCTCTCTAAACTACTGTTTTCAGGGACTGAAGAGGTCTCGCAGGCACAGGTGGAAATGTTGGGCTCCGTGCCTCCTGGGCCCTGCTCACAAAGCGAGGCTGCTGTCCTTGACCCCGAGGAGGCCGGACCAGCCTCCATCTGACTGCAGTGTGAACGGTGCAGGCGGGTCGGGGCGGGGAGGACGGAGCTGTGGGAGGGGGTGCTCCTTGCAGACTGGCTGGCCCTGAGCTGGAGGCAGCGTGGGCCTGGAGCGCTGCAGAGGGGTGATGTGGCCGGGAGCCCCTGGAGAGGCTGGCCTGGGCCTGGATGCTGAGGGGACCGGTGCCGCACAGGCTGAGGTGGGTAGTGACCCTCTTTGGGGGTGTCTGAGTTGCTGGTGGGGTCATGGAGAAGGTGGTCGCAAACAGCGCCCAGTCTGTGCCTCCTGGTGGGTCCCCAGGGGTTTCGGCAGCTGAAGGGGTGGGGGCCTGACTAGGGGTCCTCCTCGGTCAGCCCCAGGGCAGGGGTCCAACAGGAGAGCAGAGGCGGGATAGAGGGAAGAGGTGGCTTCCGGGGGCCGGGGGGCGGCTGCACAGAGGTGGGGTTCAGGGTGTGCCTGATCTCCCCCAACAAGAAGGGAGGTCGCAACGACCTTCGACCTTGGGGTGGTGTTTGGGGCCATGGATGCCAGCAGTGTGGGAAATGTTTACCCTGCACTTGTGGAGAAGGAGGCAGCTGGGGGTCACCTGGAGGGAGCGTGTGGCAGCCTGGGCCAGGGTGAGGGCTAGGTGAGGGCATCTAGTCCAGGCCTCAGAGGAATAGGAGGGACGGGGAGACCCCTTACCTGGCTGGCTCGCCTGTAGGCCCCTCACCTGAGCTTGCTCACTTGCTCGCTCACCTGTGGCCCCTCACCTGAGCTTGCTCACCTGCTCGCTCACCTGTGGGCCCCTCACCTGAGCTTGCTCCACCTGTGGGCCCCGTTGGTCATGGTGAAGCCTCCCGTCTCCAGCTGCTGTATGTGCATGGCCAGCAGGTGGGCTGAGGGCAGGGTGGGCTGGGCCCTGAGGCGCCGTCCTTCCATCAGACACAGGCTGTCGCTCTTCAGGAAGACCTGGGACCCAGATGGGCGTGGGGTGAGCGGGGGCGAGGGGGCATCCCTGGTGCCCACCAGGGCTGGCCAGAGCCATTTGGTGCATGGGGCACCACACCCCAGCTTGCCATCCAGTTCAAAATGCCCCTTGGCTCCCGGGCTGAGGGTCCAGGCTCTGCAGCGTGTGGGCACAGGAGGAACACTGACCCCCCCAGAAAGACATGCGCTTCCTGCTGCTGAGGTGCTGGTTCCAAAAGCGCGCCGAGGGGCCCCCACCCTAATGAGACAGCGCCGGCTGGCCAGCGGCAGACCCCGGCTGCTGTCAGCTGACGACACAAGGGAGCCCTCCCACTGGCAGAGCTGGGCCTGGGCTGGACACAGGCTGCCCTTGGCGCCTCGGCCCATCAGCCAGAGGCTGTGTCCCCGCCGACCGTCTCTCTCTCTCTCTTGCTCTCTCGGGGCAGCCAGGAGGCGGTGAGCTTGGACACCTGCACCCCCAGTGGGAGTCAGACCCGTGAGGCACAGTCAGCAGGCAGGGCTCCTGGAGTGCCCCTGCCTCTGCCCGTCCCGCCACCCGCTGCCCCGGGGGGACGCGAGCTCCCGGGTGCCCAGGCACACCGGTACCTCCACAGCTTTCAGCTCCTCCATCACCTCTGCTGTCTTCGCGGGCAGAGTCCTCCAGGCCTAGAGTAAAATCGTGGGTGAAACCCTGGCCCCGGGGGGCCTCCTGCCCGGCCGCGTGGGGGACCCACCGCGCACTGGCGCACGGCCGCGTGCTCCAGGCCGCCCAGAATCTGCATGGCCGTGGCGAAGTTCCTCCGCTCGTAGCAAGACTTGGCGATCAGCAGAAACTTGGAGAGCAGAGTCACCTGCAGCTGAAACCAGAGAACCAGACACTCGCATCCTGAGCCCTGAGGGGTGCGAGGCGGGGTTGGCGTCGGGGTGGGCGGAGAGGGCGGCCCACAGGGATGGGCACAGAGGCGGGCCGGGTGCTCACTGTCCCGTGGACGAACCTCGGCTCAGGACAGACGGGCAGCAGGGCACGCCCGGTGGGGGGAGGGGGGCCCACAGGGAGCCATGGCTGTGTCTCCTCTGCCCGGCTGGCGGGGCAGGGTTGTGGTGCCCGCTTCCACGGGGTCGCTGGTCCGCAGGGCAGAGCGCTGGGTCGGCTGGGAACCCCCAGCACCGCCCGCCACCCCCGAGGGAGTCTCTGCCCACGGCCCCTCAGTCAGTGCTTGGACCTCACACGATTGCAATGACTTAGATTCTGGAGGGCTCAGCTGACCCTCATTTCAGCTGCACCCCGCGGACCGTCACCACGGCCAGCGCCGCCCTTCCAGGGGGGCACCACCTGCAACCCCCACACACCCTGCTGCCGTGCTTGGCCAGTGCCCGGGTCCCGGGACGGCCCGGGGGTCGCCCAGCACGTGGCCGCCCCCTGCCTGGCGTGAGAACAGTTACACGCCTGCTCTCCCGTTGACGTCTTTTTCTTCGCAGGTCTGGACAGACGCAAAGCAGGAGCCCCCAGCCACTGCAGACAGAGCTGCCCCGCACGGGGCCGGCCTCGGATGCTGGGCCTTGTGGCGTTCCTCGCGTGCCCGGCCTCTCTCCCGCCGCCAGGCTCAGCACCGTGGCCTGGGACCCCGGCTGTCCCCACGTGGGGCACGGGCGGTGGGCTGCGTGGCTGGCCCATTTGCCGCTGGTGGGCACGGGGCGGCCTCCTTGTCCCAGCCGCTGTGCTCTGCGGCTTCTGCACCCACTGCTGAGGCCGGAGGCCGCCTTTCCCTTGCTCCTGCCATTCCTCGTCAAAAACAAGGGCGGGCCTGGTGGCTCTGCTGGTGAAGAGTCTGCCTGAGATGCAGGAGACCGGGGCTCAATTCCTGGGTTGGAAAGATCCCCCGGAGAAGGGAAAGGCTGCCCACTCCAGTATTCTGGCCTGGAGGATTCCACGGACTCTGCAGCCCCTGCGGTCGCAGAGAGGCGGAGGCGACCCAGCGGCTCCCACTGTCAGACAAGCCACACTGCTTCCCTTCCTCTGTGCCTCTGTGCTCCCGCAGCCCCAGGGATGGGATCTGAACAGGGTGTGCTGCCACCTCTGAGGGCTTTTGCTCAGTTCAGTTCAGTCGCTCAGTCGTGTCCTCTTTGCGACCCCATGGACCTCAGCACGCCAGGCCTCCTTGTCCATCACCAACTCATGAAGCTTGCACAAACTCACATCCATTGAGTCCGTGATGCCATCCAGCCGTCTCATCCTCTGTCGTCCCCTTCTCCTCCTGCCCCCAATCCCTCCCAGCATCAGGGTCTTTTCCAATGAGTCAGCTCTTTGCATCAGGTGGCCAAAGTACTGGGGTTTCAGCTTCAATATCAGTCCTTCCAATGAACACCCAGGACTGATCTCCTGTAGGATGGACTGGCTGGATCTAAGAGTCTTCTCCAACAATTCAAAAGCATCAATTCTTCAGTGCTCAGCTTTCTTTAGAGTCCAACTCACATCCATACATGACTGCTGGAAAAACCATAGCCTTGACTAGACAGACCTTTGCTGACAAAGTAATGCCTCGGATTTTTAATATGTTGCCTAGGTTGGTCCCAACTTTCCTTTCGAGGAATAAGTGTCTTAATTTCATGGCTGCAATCACCATCTGCAGTGATTTGGGAGCCCCAAAAATAAAGTCTGACACTGTTTCCACATCTAATTCCCATGAAGTAAGTGATGGGCCCGGATGCCCTGCTCTTCGTTTTCTGAATGTTGAGCTTCAAGCCAACTTTTTCACTCTCCTCTTTCACTTTCAAGAGGCTCTTTAGGTCCTCTTTGCTTTCTGCCATAAGGGTGGTATCTGCCTATCTGAGGTTATTGATATTTCTCTCAGCAATCTAGATTCCAGCTTGTGCTTCCTCTAGCCCAGCATTTCTCATGATGACTCTGCATAGAAGTTAAAGCAGCAGGGTGATTATCTGGGTCATGAAGATCTTTTTTTTTTGTATAGTTCTGTGTAATCTAGCCATCTCTTCTTAATATCTTCTGCTTCTGTTAGGTCCATACAATTTCTCTCCTTTATTGAGCCCATCTTTGCATGAAAGAAGGGCTTCCCTGGTGGCTCAGAGGTTAAAGCATCTGCCTGAAATGCTGGATTTTCATGGCTGCAATCACCATCTGCAGTGATTTGGGAGCCCCAAAAATAAAGTCTGACACTGTTTCCACATCTAATTCCCATGAAGTAAGTGATGGGCCCGGATGCCCTGCTCTTCGTTTTCTGAATGTTGAGCTTCAAGCCAACTTTTTCACTCTCCTCTTTCACTTTCAAGAGGCTCTTTAGGTCCTCTTTGCTTTCTGCCATAAGGGTGGTATCTGCCTATCTGAGGTTATTGATATTTCTCTCAGCAATCTAGATTCCAGCTTGTGCTTCCTCTAGCCCAGCATTTCTCATGATGACTCTGCATAGAAGTTAAAGCAGCAGGGTGATTATCTGGGTCATGAAGATCTTTTTTTTTTGTATAGTTCTGTGTAATCTAGCCATCTCTTCTTAATATCTTCTGCTTCTGTTAGGTCCATACAATTTCTCTCCTTTATTGAGCCCATCTTTGCATGAAAGAAGGGCTTCCCTGGTGGCTCAGAGGTTAAAGCATCTGCCTGAAATGCTGGATACCCGGGTTCGACCCCTGGGTTGGGAAGATCCCCTGGAGAAGGAAATGGCAACCCACTCCAGTACTGGCCGGGTGCTCACTGTCCCGTGGACGAACCTCGGCTCAGGACAGACGGGCAGCAGGGCACGCCCGGTGGGGGGAGGGGGGCCCACAGGGAGCCATGGCTGTGTCTCCTCTGCCCGGCTGGCGGGGCAGGGTTGTGGTGCCCGCTTCCACGGGGTCGCTGGTCCGCAGGGCAGAGCGCTGGGTCGGCTGGGAACCCCCAGCACCGCCCGCCACCCCCGAGGGAGTCTCTGCCCACGGCCCCTCAGTCAGTGCTTGGACCTCACACGATTGCAATGACTTAGATTCTGGAGGGCTCAGCTGACCCTCATTTCAGCTGCACCCCGCGGACCGTCACCACGGCCAGCGCCGCCCTTCCAGGGGGGCACCACCTGCAACCCCCACACACCCTGCTGCCGTGCTTGGCCAGTGCCCGGGTCCCGGGACGGCCCGGGGGTCGCCCAGCACGTGGCCGCCCCCTGCCTGGCGTGAGAACAGTTACACGCCTGCTCTCCCGTTGACGTCTTTTTCTTCGCAGGTCTGGACAGACGCAAAGCAGGAGCCCCCAGCCACTGCAGACAGAGCTGCCCCGCACGGGGCCGGCCTCGGATGCTGGGCCTTGTGGCGTTCCTCGCGTGCCCGGCCTCTCTCCCGCTGCCAGGCTCAGCACCGTGGCCTGGGACCCCGGCTGTCCCCACGTGGGGCACGGGCGGTGGGCTGCGTGGCTGGCCCATTCGCCGCTGGTGGGCACGGGGCGGCCTCCTTGTCCCAGCCGCTGTGCTCTGCGGCTTCTGCACCCACTGCTGAGGCCGGAGGCCGCCTTTCCCTTGCTCCTGCCATTCCTCGTCAAAAACAAGGGCGGGCCTGGTGGCTCTGCTGGTGAAGAGTCTGCCTGAGATGCAGGAGACCGGGGCTCAATTCCTGGGTTGGAAAGATCCCCCGGAGAAGGGAAAGGCTGCCCACTCCAGTATTCTGGCCTGGAGGATTCCACGGACTCTGCAGCCCCTGCGGTCGCAGAGAGGCGGAGGCGACCCAGCGGCTCCCACTGTCAGACAAGCCACACTGCTTCCCTTCCTCTGTGCCTCTGTGCTCCCGCAGCCCCAGGGATGGGATCTGAACAGGGTGTGCTGCCACCTCTGAGGGCTTTTGCTCAGTTCAGTTCAGTCGCTCAGTCGTGTCCTCTTTGCGACCCCATGGACCTCAGCACGCCAGGCCTCCTTGTCCATCACCAACTCATGAAGCTTGCACAAACTCACATCCATTGAGTCCGTGATGCCATCCAGCCGTCTCATCCTCTGTCGTCCCCTTCTCCTCCTGCCCCCAATCCCTCCCAGCATCAGGGTCTTTTCCAATGAGTCAGCTCTTTGCATCAGGTGGCCAAAGTACTGGGGTTTCAGCTTCAATATCAGTCCTTCCAATGAACACCCAGGACTGATCTCCTGTAGGATGGACTGGCTGGATCTAAGAGTCTTCTCCAACAATTCAAAAGCATCAATTCTTCAGTGCTCAGCTTTCTTTAGAGTCCAACTCACATCCATACATGACTGCTGGAAAAACCATAGCCTTGACTAGACAGACCTTTGCTGACAAAGTAATGCCTCGGATTTTTAATATGTTGCCTAGGTTGGTCCCAACTTTCCTTTCGAGGAATAAGTGTCTTAATTTCATGGCTGCAATCACCATCTGCAGTGATTTGGGAGCCCCAAAAATAAAGTCTGACACTGTTTCCACATCTAATTCCCATGAAGTAAGTGATGGGCCCGGATGCCCTGCTCTTCGTTTTCTGAATGTTGAGCTTCAAGCCAACTTTTTCACTCTCCTCTTTCACTTTCAAGAGGCTCTTTAGGTCCTCTTTGCTTTCTGCCATAAGGGTGGTATCTGCCTATCTGAGGTTATTGATATTTCTCTCAGCAATCTAGATTCCAGCTTGTGCTTCCTCTAGCCCAGCATTTCTCATGATGACTCTGCATAGAAGTTAAAGCAGCAGGGTGATTATCTGGGTCATGAAGATCTTTTTTTTTTGTATAGTTCTGTGTAATCTAGCCATCTCTTCTTAATATCTTCTGCTTCTGTTAGGTCCATACAATTTCTCTCCTTTATTGAGCCCATCTTTGCATGAAAGAAGGGCTTCCCTGGTGGCTCAGAGGTTAAAGCATCTGCCTGAAATGCTGGAGACCCGGGTTCGACCCCTGGGTTGGGAAGATCCCCTGGAGAAGGAAATGGCAACCCACTCCAGTACTCTTGCCTGGAGAATCCCAAGAGTCGGACACGACTGAGTTACTTCACTTGCATGAAACGTTCCCTCGGTATATCTAACCTTCTTGAAGAGATCTCTAGTCTTTCCCATTCTATTGTTTTCCTCTATTTCGTTGCACTGATCGTCGAGGAAGGCTTTCTTATCTCTCCTTGCTATTCTTTGGAACTCTGCATTCAGATGGGCATATCTTTCCTTTTTTCCATTGCTTTTCGCTTCTTTTCACAGCTATTTGTAAGGTCTCCTCAGACAGCCATTTTGCATTTTTTTCTTGATGATTTTGATCACCGCCTCCTGTACAATGTCATGAGCCTCTGTCCATGGTTTATAAGGTACTCTGTCTATCAGATCTAGTCCCTTAAATCTATTTCTCACTTTCAGTGTATGATCATAAGGGATTTGATTTAGGTCATACCTGAGTGGTCTAGCGGTTTTCCCCTACTTTCATCAATTTAAGTCTGAAGTTGGCAATAAGGAGTTAATGATCTGAGCCACAGTCAGCTCCCAGTCTTGTTTTTGCTGACTGCATAGAGCTTCTCCATCTTTGGTCGCAAAGAATATAATCGATCTGATTTTAGTGCTGACCATCTGGTGAGGTCTGTGTGTAGAGTCTTCCTGTTACATCCTCTGGCTCAGCTTTTGAGTTCTGACCGTTTTCTGAGAGCAGAGTTGACGTGTCGAAATCCGTCTCCGGATGTTCTGACGGCACAGCATGCAGTACGGGGACCGTGTGTGTTTCAGGCTCGACCAGCTCTCCCGCCCAGCGCTCTCTCCCTCATCCCTGCCCCGTGCTGTCCCTGCAGATGTCACACCGCCCTGCAACCAGCCCTCCCTGCACCCTCCGCTCACAGTGACACAGGCGTGGGCCCCTGGCTGCCGCCCCGGGTGGGGCTGGAGACGGCTCTGGCCTGCTCCCGGGGCACCGATGCCCCCTAACCCCAAAGCACTTGGAGGCCCGTGTGATACCCTTGATGGGGTGAGTGGAAAGTTGCAGGTCGGAGTCACTCAGGAGGACATCAAGGATTGGAGCAGACGGGGCAAGGGCAGGCTCCCGGTGCCCACGTCCTGGCACAAGTGAGGAGGGGTCAGTCTTGTCAGCTGATAAACCTCTGACGTTAGAAGATTCTCCCTGAAGGGGAAAGACTGGGGAAATCTGCGTGTGTTGGTGGGCCTTGGGGCTTCATCACTGTTGGGGGGCGGAGGCTGGGGAACCGCGAGGGCCCTGCCTAGAGTGACCCTCCTGCTCGCCTGCTCCAGGGGCTTCAGCTTGGGATGCCTCCATGCACTCCTAGCAGAGGGGTTCGCGTAGGGGGGTGCCCTCACCACTGGCACCCCCGACCCTGTGCTGGGCCCGGAGCCTCGGGCACCGACCTTGGAGGTGTGGCTGGTCACAATCTCGGCGGCCACCCAGGTGCTGACGTCATCCGCGCTTCTTAAAAGCTGTAACAGGTATTTGTCCTGGACGTAGTCGGGCAGAAATAAGCTGCAGGTTTTGGCTGGCAGAGACTCAGAAGAGCTGGCCCTACAAGAGATGCAGGCCCGGGTCTGGCATGTCCCAGCCAGCACATGGCAGTGCTTGGGACCCTGAGGAGGGGGGTGGTGCCCGGCCCGGAACCCCAAGGCATTGCCCATCAGCCAGTGTCTGGAAAGGCGTTTCCACCTGGCGGAAACAGCCCCTCGGCCACCGCAGTGCCCCCGGCTCCGCGACACTCACTTGGGGACCGCTGCACTTTTGTCCGTGACGCCCAGGGCCCGCGAGTTTAAGAAGTGGACAGGGTGGCACTTCTGAAACAGCTCCTGCCAGGGATGGGGACAGAGGGCAGGCAGCACCCCGTCTCAGGGCTGGGGCTCGGGCGGGCTGTCCGCATCCACCCGGCAGCGGCAGGGGGTGGGCGGCCGCCAGCTCCCTCTCCCTGCCGTCGCCTGCCAGGTGGCAGGGCCTGGGTCACAGGGGCCGGGGAGGGGCACCTGGAGGCTGACCGCCCGCCTGCCCGGTTCTAGCAGGAAGGGCCCTGTGCAGGCAGGGCGCCCCCCACAGGCCATGTGGGCCTGGCGCCCCCACCTGCTGGAGCAGCGTCAGCTGGTTGAAGAGCTGCTGGGTGCTGTACTCGGTCAGGAAGTAGGGCCCCTTCTCGCCGGCCTTGGTGTAGGGCCCGTAGAAGTCCTCCAGGAAGCAGGGCTTGGGCAGGGCCGACGCGATGCTGTACTGGCGCTCCTTGTGGGGCGGCGCCAGCCCGTTGCCCCGAGAGAGCCGCCAGGGGAAGCTCTGCAGGGCGGGCCCCTTGGGTCAGGGCGGCCTGCGGCCGGGGGCCCCCAGCCTGGCTCAGCTAGAGCCACGGGGCATAGCCCAGCCTCCCACCCGTGGCCGCCCTGACGTCGGGATTTCAGCGGCTCCCCTGCAAACGGAGCCGTGCAGTTTGGTGCTGCCTGCACGCGTCATGGTGAGGCCCCCGAGACCCTGCCCCATCCTGGCCACATCCCACCCTGCCCTTGGCCCAGGGTCAGGGCGGTGGGGCAGTCTGAGCCCCTGGCCGGCCCTCTGGTCTGGGGCTGTGAGAGGAAGTGCCCACCTCACAGGGCTGCTGCCCCGGAGCTGCAAGACAAGCGCGCACGCCTCTGCCCGTCTGCTGCATGTAAAGGCATGCATGTGTCTGTGGGTGTCGCCGCGCCATGCGCAGGACCGGTGCCCATCTTCCCGGGAGAGGCCGCACCTTCCGGGAGACGGTGTCCTCTGAGAGCCCCTTACACAGGGCGCTGAGGGGCCTAGCGTCCTCCTCCACCTCCTTGGGGGCCTCCAGGTCCGTGCCACGCAGGCTGCCCTCGGCCCGCCGCTCACTGCCCGCCTCCAGCAGGCCCAGCAGGTGTTCCGCGGAGCCGTCCAGGGGCAGAATCTGGGCAGAAGCACCTGGGGTCACCCACCGCCTCCCGGCGGATGCGTCCCCCCCCCGCCCCCGCCTCACCTGGGAAGAGAGGTAATCCTGGAGCCTCTCCAGGAGCCCGGCATTCCTCACGAAGTCCACAGCGTAGCAGTCCTCCAGCCAGGCCTGCAGGAGGCAGAAGCTCCGCCTGTAGATCTTGGTGAAGGTGGAGGTGGGCTCCTGGTGGGCCCTGGAGGCAGAGGAGGCCTGAGCTGGGCAGGGCCCCCTGCGCCATCCCCAGACGGGACGGGGTGGGGGAGCGTGGCTCTGTCTTTAGAGGGCACCTAAGTCTTGACCCATGCTGTCCACCCACCTGGGTACGAGAGGGGCCGCTGTAGCCACCGCCCCCTCCAGCCTGCCCCGAAGTTGGGAAGGCGTCCGGAGTGGTGGGGTGGGCAGGGCCTCTGTGAGTCCCCTCCCGGGGCACCCAGCCTGAGCTTGTGCGGGTGTCTGGGGGCAAGGACAGGCCAGCTCAGAGAGGGTGAGAGCACGTCCAGCACCACCCACCACGCCCTCCTGTGCGGACCCTGCCTGCCGGCTGAGGCCCTTGGGATCCCCCATACATCCCCCAGTCCATGGGGGTCCCACCTTCCTTGCCCCCACCCTGCTTCTCCCCACCGGGGGCATCAGTGGCTGCTCCTGGCCTGTCTGCACCCCCCTCTCTGCCGCTGTCCTTGGCCTGGACCCTGGGGTACCTGGACAGGGTGCTGCTGATGCGGTCCAGCAGGAAGTGCAGGAAGTCATGGGGGCTGCAGAAGTAGCGGAAGGTGTACAGGAACTGCTGCACGTAGCCCTCCAGGAAGGCGCCACTGTGGGGGGTGGCAGTCAGTGCAGGCCGGCCGGCACCCAGTCCTGGGGCATGTGCGGGGGTGGGTGTGCGGCTGTGTGCACAGATGAATGCGCAGGGGTGTGCGTGTGCAGATGAGTGCACGTGCGGGTGGGTGTGAGTGTGTGGCTGGGTGCAGATGTGAGTGCAGCTGTGTGCACCTGTGCATGAGTGCAGGTGTGTGTGGGTGTGGCTGTGTGTAGCTGAGTGTAGAGGTGAGTGCACAGGTGTGTGTGTGCAGGGTGGGTGTGCACAGGTAGGTGTGTCGCTGTATTTGTGTGTGCGGGCGTGTGTGTGGCTGTGTGCACGTGTGTGTGTGCGGGTGTGTTTGAGTGCTTACATGTGAACACAAGAGCCCTGTGCTGGAGGCACTGGCTGGACCACCACTCAGAACCAGTGAGCCGGGGGTGTGGGTACTGATCACATTAGAAATTCCTCAACATTTTGAGTCTGAAGACTTTTTAAATTTCATTTTTTAAAGGTTTTTTTGCCTGCACTATGCAGCATGCGGGACCTAGTTTCCTGAGCAGGGAGCGAGCCTGCGCCCCCTGCGTTGGAAGCTTGGGGTCTCCACCACTGGATGCCAGGGAGGTCCCTGAAGACTTTCTTAATCTCAGTTTTTCAGGCTCTCCCTGTCTCCTTGTAGAAACTGCTAATTCAGAAAGCTGAGCAGGTGCAGGGGCCCTTCCCCAGCTGCAAATCACTGTCAGGAAAGAAGCAGGGGGGGCTTGTGGGTACTCGGCCTCAAGCAGGGCCCCCTCGGGGTGCCCCCGGCACCAGGAGAGCAAAAAGGAGGTGTGGGTCCAGGAGTGAGGCCCCGGGGCCTGCTGGCCCCTTGCCGGACCCAGCCAGGCGCGGGTGCGACTGGGCAGCTGGGGTCTGGCTCCCCGCAGAGGGGACGCCCTCTTGAGGGTGCCGTGCTCACATGTAACACGCACGCCCCGTGACATACACACGATGTCTCCTGGAACAGTCTGGAGGGCTGTGGTGCTGGGTGACACCCCATCCCGCAGGGGAGGTGGATGAGGAGGCCTGAGTCTGAGGGGCAGCCCACTTTGGGGGGCAGAGAGAGCTGCCCCTGGAGGGCCCTGTCCCCCACTGGCTGTCAACAGCCTCCAGAGCAGCGTGCTGAGCCCCTAGAAGCCACCCTGGGGTGATGCTCCCACCACCGCGTGGGAGGAGATCTGTGTCCAACCCAGTTGGGGCTGGGAGGGATGGGGCCCTTAAGGAGGCTGCCCAGAGCCTGAGCCCCATGTGGGGCTCGTGGGTGCACCAAGGGATGGGGGGATCAGGGGTGCCTGGGGGGCCCGGGAGTGAGCAGCCTGGCCCCTCCCTGCTGCAGGCGAGCCCTTGCGCCCGTGTTACTAGGTGGGGTCCCATGAGCCTAAGGGGCTTCCCCGGTGGCTCAGCCGCAAAGAACCTGCCTGCAGTGCAGGAACCACAGGAGACCTGGGTTCGATCCCTGGGTCAGGAGGATCCCCGGAGGAAGGCATGGCAACCCACTCCAGTCTTCTTGCCTGGACAGGCCCATGGACAGAGGAGCCCAGTGGGCTACAGTCCCTGGGGCCACGTAGAGTTGTGATTCAAGTGACTTAGCACGCGTGCACGTGAGCCTAACCCTGCTCACGCCCAGCAGCCCTGTGGAGAGCTGGCTGGGTGCAAGCTGCCAGCAGCTCTGGAGCCCCATGTTAGTTACAGGGCGTCCGACCTAGGAAGCTGGGCACGGTCACGGTGCCTCGGGGGGGCCCAGCTGTGTGGAGTCAGGAGCCCGCCAGGCTGTCAGTCATGGTGGCCGGGTTCCCGGGGGTCTCCTTCAAAGTGCCCCCTGCACACCTGACCCAGACCCATGAGTGTGGGTCTGGGCCCCTCAGCCAGGAGCCTAGCCAAGAAGTTCAGTGGGCGCCAACACAGACAAACTTGGGTTTCTGATGGGAACTCTACACAGGAAGCATGCAGCCCCACCTCAGGAACGCAGGGAGATGCCCTCTTCCTCCACCCCACCCTGGGCCTGTGCCCTCCTGGTCTTCGGGAGCCTGGGGGGCACAGGGGTCCCAGCGTCCCCCCTGGGGTGCACCTGGAGTATAGGTAGGCCATGAGCCCCAGCGGGGTGCCAGCCTGCAGGACGCGCGCCTTGGGCTGCCGGCCACCGCGCGGGTGCTTGCTGACGTTGTAGAAGATGAGGGACGAGGACTCGTCCAGGGGGCTGAAGTCCAGCGTGTCGCAGTTGGCGGCCGCGATGTTCACGATCACGGGCAGCGCGCAGGGCTCCAGGCCCCACTGCTCCGCGTACATGACCTGGGGTGCGAGTCAGCACTCTCTGCCTGCCCGGCCACCCATTCCCCCCTCCCGCCCCGCCTCTGTGCCTGAGCCGGGGTGGCTGCTCAGAGGCAGGCGTGTTTCCAGGGGTTTGGCGGAGGAGCCTCTGGAGGGGTGGGGCCTTGCCTGGAGGTACTTCTTGGCCAGCGCGAGGAGCTGCACCCTGGACCGCATCTCCTCCAGCTGCCCCCTCAGCTTGGACAGCATGATCTTCACCTCGGAGCCTGGGGGTGGACGCGGTCAGCACGAGGCGCCCGGCCTCTCGGGACGCCTGCCCCCAGCCCGGCCCTGGCCCAGCGAGGCTACCTTTGTTCCTCTTCTCCTTCTGTAGGAGCTTCTGGTAGAACTTCAGGGTCTTTCGGAAGTTCCTCTTCTCCATCATGAGCTGCTGCTCCAGCTCCTGGAGAGGAAAGAGCCGTGAGCCCGGGCCCTCGGAGGTTCAGGGGAAGCAGGCTCGCCCTCAGGGCCGAGGCGGGCCTTCGGGATGTCTGCATCTATTCAGTGGAACTGGGAGGCATCTCAGTAGAGTGGACAGAACCAGGGCCTGCAGCCCTCCCCACCAGGTCGCCCAGCCTCCCCACAGCCACCCAGAAGAAAAGGTGAGCGGAGCGGGGTGGGCGCGTCCAGTGCCCTCTGGTCAGAGGGGGTGCCTCCCGGAGAGGAGAGAAGTCCAGGCACCACGTCCCTGGCTGGGGGGACCTGGGCCCACGCCTCTCATGGTTTCCTCGGTCTCAGGGATTGGTCAAGAGTGAGGGTCCGCGGGCACCTGTGGTTCCATGAGGCCCCTCTGTGGCGCCAGACCCACCCACTGAGGCCCCACCACCACGCGTACCACCCCTCAGGACCCCTGTGTGATGTAGGCTGGGCCCCCCATGTGCTCAGCCGCCTTGCTTGGGCATGAAGCTTGGGTACAGCCAGCAGTACAGACCCCGCAAACCCACCAAGGCAGCCCTGGAGCCACACACAGCCCCCTGGAGCCCAGCCCTGGAGCCATGCGCAGCCCCCTGGAGCCATGCGCAGCCCCCTGGAGCCCAGCACTGGGCTTCTGTGCAGAGCCCCAAGGCAGCAGGGGCGTCAGCCAGGCCAAGACCTTAGTGATAAACGCGTGAACGAAGATTTGCAGGGTGGTGGGTGTGAGTGGGCGTCAGTCCCGTGGGCACAGCCTGGCAGGTGCACTGGTGGGCTCGGCCCCAGGCGGGCTCGGGTGGTGGATCCGCATTTAATACTAAGGTTCTTTCCTCCCACCCTAACCTGACCAAGGGTTGTCAGAATTAAAGGAGCATCCCGCTCCTTAGACCAATAAACGGGGATGGCCTGAGGCACAGTTTAGGCCCACTGGCCACTGGATTTACGTGGACCTGAGGTAGACAATAAAACAGGACTCACAAGTTGGAAAACCCAGAAAGTGTGGACAGAGAAGATGGAGGTGAACGTCGATCAGTGCCTCCCACCTAAATGCTCGGCGCAAAGCCTTGTTAGGAGGACAGCAAGCTGAGCAGAGACGCGCAACCACAGGCCGCGGCGCAGCGGGCGGACGGCGCCCCCGCGTGGTCAGAGGCGGGAAGTGGCCGCGCCCTCCGGCGGCTCCGCTCATCCAGGATCACACGCGCGCCTTCTGGGAGCAGATGTGAAATGTGTCCACGGGGTTTTTACACCTTTTGTGTTTCCCCAAGGCCCCTGTTTGTAACAGACACGGTGGGTCTCCGAGTGTGGAGCTGGGGTCAGGGCCACCCGGGTCAAGAGCCTAAGTCTTGACCCACCTGCCTGCACTCAGGTTCCAGGGCATACGCCTTCCGGGGGCAGGAAGAAGGGAGAGACACGGCCACCAGTCTCCCGCCCACCACGCCCCTCGGGACCGTCCCCCGAGTGCGCCGCCTGCAGAGCCGCTGTGGGACCCGGCGTGGGGGCCTCCTCCTGGCCGTGGGGTTGCGAGTGAGCAAGCCACAGATAGCGGCCCAGCGTGCCTGGGACCCGAGCTGGTCTCCCGTCCACTTTTAAGGACCACCCTCGTGGGACACGGGGCAGCCAGGCTAATCCACGGTCCAGTCTCCCTCCAGGAGCCNGGCCTCCTCCTGGCCGTGGGGTTGCGAGTGAGCAAGCCACAGACAGCGGCCCAACGTGCCTGGGACCCGAGCTGGTCTCCCGTCCACTTTTAAGGACCACCCTCGTGGGACACGGGGCAGCCAGGCTAATCCACGGTCCAGTCTCCCTCCAGGAGCTGCCATGCGGTTGAGGACAAGGGCCCCACGGACATCAGCAGGCACCTGCCCAGGAGGCCACGGGCAGCACCCTCCCCAGCCCTGAGCACAGCGCGGGCTGGAAGCGGGCTGCCCGTCCTCAGGGGCCCACACCGACATAATGCCACCAGCAGTCGTGACCTGTGACATCCAAGGTTGTGACTTGTGGTGTCAGGTGTCATGACACGTAATATAGGACATGACCTGTGGTGTCAGAGGTCATGACCTGTGACACTGGAGCGTGTCACCCATGCCATCCGAGGACACCCAGGCCAGCCTGCTGCCCTGCCCAGCGCCGTTGAGTGGGGGCTGCTGGCAGGTCCGCGTGGACCTGCCTCTGACCGGCCCGCGTCCTCCTGTAGGACATGACCTGTGGTGTCAGAGGTCATGACCTGTGACACTGGAGCGTGTCACCCATGCCATCCGAGGACACCCAGGCCAGCCCGCCGCCCTGCCCAGCGCCGTTGAGTGGGGGCTGCTGGCAGGTCCGCGTGGACCTGCCTCTGACCGGCCCGCGTCCTCCTGGCCCCACCGCCCAGTGGCCCTCGTCTGGGGTCCCATCTCGGTCAGTGTGACAGCAGTGTCTTGCTGGGACGCTGTGGGTGCCTGGGATCGGGGACCCCCACCCCAGGGCCTCTTCTCTCAGATTCAGATACAGTGTGTGTGCGGCTTCCCAGGTGGCGCAGCGGCAAAGCACCCGCCCGCCGGTGCACGAGGCAGGAGTCCCTGGGCGGGAAGATCCCTGGGGGAGGGTGCGGCAGCCCACTCCAGTGTTCTTGCCTGGAGAGTCCCATGGACAGAGGGGCCTGGCGGGCCCCACTCCCTGGGGTCGCAGAGCCGGGCACGACTTGGCACACACGATGCGTGGCTGCCGAGCACAGGCGGCGGCTGGCTCTCCAGGCCTGAGGCCCGCCACGCTCGCTCTCTCCTGGGCTGAACAGCCCGGTGAGCACACCCAGGAAGGCGTGGCCGGGCGGCGCTGAGTGCCGAGGCCAGCGCGGGGCTGAGGGCTGAGCACCGTCCTCGCGGGAGACAAGAGCGGGCCGAGCCCCGCCGCCCCCCAAGCCGAGGCCAGCGCGGGGCCCCGAGCACCCTCCCCCCCAAGCCGAGACCAGCTGAGCATCGTCCTCGCGGCCGAGACCAGCGCGGAGCGGGGCCGGGCACCCTCCCCCGCGGCCGCAAGGCTCACCGGACTCCGGGCGGCGGCCGCAGGGTCCCCGGGGGCCTTCTGCCCGGCCAGCGCCTGCACGTAGTTGCGCACGTCGGCGCCGAAGCAGTCGGCCTCGTAGAAGGCGCTGCCCCAGCCGGGGCTGCAGCTCAGAGCGCCCGGGGGGGCGGGGCTCACCGCCAGGCCACGCTCGGGGGGCTGTGGGGGCCGGGACTCAGCCTCGGCACCCCCGGCCAGGCCCCCGCCCCGCGGCTGGGGCTCCAGCTGCCTCTCCCTCCCGGCTTTGACGGACTGCTGAGGCCGGAACCCCACTTCGAAGTTGCCCCGAGAGAGCTCATCTGAGTCCACACCTGGCTTCTCCTTCCCTGGACAGAGTAGAGGGGTTCGCAGGTGACGACGTGGGTTCCGGGAGACAGTCCAGCCCTGACTGTTGGGAGAAGCGGCAGGTCCCAAGGAGGGGCTGGGAGGGTCCTGGGGGTCCCCTTCCGAGTGGGCCGCCATGCGGGGCAGAGTCAGGGCGAGATCCCAGGGAACCTGGGCCTGTTCTCAGACGAGGCAAAGGGACCTGGGAACCCGGGGTCCCCGCGAGCAGTGGGCTGCTCTCAGGCTTCTCCGCTGGCGCACGGTGCCCGAACGTGTGTGTGGTCTGGGGGCCATCCTGCGCCTGAGCACAGCCGCACTGCCTGGCCCCTAGGGCTAGGACCTGTCAGTCGGGCTTTGGGGAGTCATCAGGAGCCCAGGGCTCCAGCTGCAGGAAGGACCTCGAGTGTCCAGCAAGGATGCCATTGTCACCCCATCACCAAGTGCTGCCCCAGCCCTCACCCTTGCTGCCCACTGAGGGCCTGGGGAGCACTCCCCCCACAGAACAGACCCCCGGAGGAGGGTCTCACCCCAGAGCCCTGTCTCACCCGGCCCGAGGTGCGAGGCCCTCCTGCTGGACGGTGAGCAGCTGCTCGGAGCGCAGGTCCCGTTCCCCTCGGCCTGCGGCCCAGTCTCTTCGGAAGCACTGTCATCAGAACAGAGGACCCTGCAGGAGCCCCTGGGATTCCCCTCGCCAGTCTGACCGGAGGTACCCCTGGGAGGAAGGTGGGGCCTCACGACAGAGGCCCTGCCCGCACCTCTGGGACTGCCTGGCCGCAAGCATGGTGGACCCAGGCCCTCGGACAGAGGGCCTTCTGGGCACCTGTCTCCCCTCGAGGCCCCTCCCGCAGCGCTGTGAAAACGGCTCGGCTGGGGTGCAAGGCAGGTGTGTGTGGCCCTCAGTGTGGGGTGCTGGGGGCCCGGGAGGACTGGGGCTGAGACGGGGCTTGGGCTGGCCCTTCCAGGCACAGGCCTGCCAAGTCCCCCGCCCACATCGCCCTCTGCAGCCCCCCAGGAGGGGTTGGGCCAGTCACCGGGCCTGTCCTGTGAAGGGTGGGGGCCAGGAGCACTGGGGAGGGAAGCCCACCGGCCCTGACTCCTGCAGCTACCACCTCACCTCCGACCCAGGAGCTGGACCGGGGTGGGGGGGGGACATGTCCCTGCAGGAGCACCCGCCCATGCCCCAGGGGGCCGGCCCAGGGAGGGGAGGCGCCCCCTTCACGCCAGAGGAGCGGTTGTGCAGGGAGCGCTTCGGCCAGAAGGGGGGGCCACGGTGGCTGCTCTGGGGAGGGTGCCCAGCTGGACTCGGGCAGGAGTCGAGCCCCCAGGGCAGGCGGGGGCAGGGGCCCGGGCGGAGGAGCTGGGGGTCCGCGCCAGGAGGGGTCTTACTTCCCCGAAGGTGGCGTCAGTCCGTTCACCACGTTGAAGAGGCTCTGCAGCAGCTTCTCGCCCCAGTAGAGATCGCAGAACTTTTCCGATATGGCCCCGCAGAACGTGGCGTAGGTGAGGTCTTTCAGGGCGTAAATGTACTCCCCTGCGTTGGCAGAGGGAAGAGTCAGGATGTGGTGAGTGATTTTCCGGGTCTGGGGTCTGGTGGGTCTAGGACCCTCCTCCTGCTCCGCCCGTGCTGGGCCGCATCATGATGGCAGGCTCCGTGGTGATCTCCCCCATCCCCGCGTGCCCGCCCCTGTTGCTGGGCCCTGTGACCCTTGGTACCCATGATTAGAGCCTCCAGCCCGCGGTCCAGGTAGCCGTCGAAGGCAAACTCCTCCTGGATGAGGCGCGTGGCCTCCTGCAGTGATGGGCAGGCCGCCCCCTCCGGGAGGGGCGGGGCGTCCACGCTGGACGGACAGAGCTTGCGGTCTGCTGGCTGGGGCGCCTCCGGCTGGCCTCCTGGGGTGGCCCCAGGGCTGTCTGGGTTCCCTGTGGCCGGGGAGGGGCCCTGTGCAGCTAATGAGGGGCACTCAGGCTCCTGGCCTGCCTCCTGGGTGGTCCTGCTTCTAAACGGCTCAGCTGGGGGGTGAGGGCTGGGCGGCACTGTGGGGGGCCCAAGCCCAGCAGAAGATGCTTGAATTGGGATGAGCTCTTCTGCCCCTCGATCCTCGGAGGACTCCTGTGTCTCCAGGTGTGGGGGTGAAGCCGGAGATTGTGGTGTTGGCATTGACGGCCCCTCTGGTGGGCTGGCAGGGGTCCAGGGGCACCCCTGGGCTGAGCCTCTTGGTGCTGACTCCCTGAGGGGCCCTGGGGGGCTGGGCACCAGCTGCACAGCTGTCTCTGGGCTAGGGGCTATGATGGCCTGCTTCCCATCGCCCTGTGGGTCCAGCTGGCCTCCTGTGGCTTCTGGGCTCTCCGCTGGCCCTGAGGTCAGGGCGGGCCTGTCCCTGTGAGTGGAGCAGACGACACTCAGGGGGCGCCTGGGACCCTGCCAGCCCCCAGGAGCGGCACTCACCTGGAGACATCTGCATTTGCAGTAAGGACGGTGGGCCTGCAGTGAGTGTCTGGAGAGGTGAGCGCCTCTGGGAGGAGCACGGCCCCTTGGAGGCCAGAGGGCTGACCGGGCTCTGGGCCCTGTATGGCCACAAGCCTGCTGTCACCAGTGATCCGCACGAGGTCTGGGGACAAACACAGTGTGACCGGGGTGGGCGAGGGCCTTCGTGGGGGCCGGCTGTCGGGAGTGCGGGCCTTAGTGGGTGCTGCCTTTGTGGGTGAGGGCCTTTGTGGACGCTGCCTTCATGGGGACCGGCCACAGGGAGTGCAGGCCTTCACGGGCGCTGCCTGGACAGGCACAGCAAGCCCAGGGCCGCTGCGAGGGAGAGTCCAAGGAGAGAGGCTGAGGGAGGTGCGTCCAGGGCTGCCTCGAGCTGGCAGGGAGGGTGCAGTACTTGGCTGTGTGGCTGGAAGGCTGGAAGAGGCCAGTGGCCTGGCCGCAGATGGGAGGCTCTGTGGGCCATGTGCTGGTGGGGTGCACCAGGGGACACGGGCCGCGAGGCAGAGGCAAGTCGCCCACTCTGGCTGCTGGACACAGGGAGGCCTGAATGCAGGGTCAGAGAGGCCGGGGGTGTGAGGCAGGGCAACTGGGGTCCAGCTCTGGACACGCCGTCTGGGGTCCTAGGCTATATCCAGCGTCCACTCAAGGCTGGACTCCTGGAGGCAGGGGCAATGACGGGCCTGGGGCAGGGGAGGCAGGGAGGGCCAGTCCTAAGGCCCACCTGAGTTAGGCCTGGGTGCGGCTGCCAGGCTGGGGTCCAGCTCAACCACCGAGAAAGCGCGCTGCAGACCAACGGTCTCCTCTTCCTGGTAAACCTGGGGCAGAAGGATGCGGCCAGCTCCGCGGGATGAATGTGAGGCCCCGGAGGCGTGGCCTCTGCAGCCTGAGCCCCCCAGCGCTGATGGGCCTGGCTTCTGTCTCTGGAACGGGAGCCCCAGGGGCACATGGGCTTCTGGGAGCAGCGGGTTCCGCTGATTCCTGGGGGTGGGGGCCGGTCAGGCCTGGGGCAGCCAGGCCTCATGTGGACGAAGGTAGCGAGTGCATGTCGCATCCAAGGGACGGTGTCACCACCTGACACGGCCCCGCCCGGTCAGCACGCCCGGAAGCTGAGGGTCACTCTGCGACCCTCAGGACGTGCCAGAGGTTCAGCAGAGACCGGGGGGGCGCCTGGCACCCCGACAGCAGCACAGTCAGGCCAGCGGGTGGGGAGTGACCTGCTGCCCTGGCCCAGGGTCTCCTCCTCCCCGAGCAGGAAGAGCGGGCGCCTCCCCCGACGGCCCGGGTAGCACAGGGTCTGCGGGGCCTGCCGCGCCCAGCTTACCTGGCAAGTCAGCGCCCTCAGGTGGGCCAGGATCTTGTGGCTGTCCATGCCCCGCTGCAGGAGATAACCACTGCAGGCCTGAAAGCAAGCGCAGCCCAGCGTCCACACGGCCGTGCTGCGCACTCTGGGGCGAAGCCGGTCGGGGTGTGCGGTGGCAGCTGGAGGCCTGGGGGCTTCTTGGCAGGAGGACCCCACAGCACCCCTTCATGGGGAGAGCCTGGGGGCTGGGCTGCGATTCAGAGTCCCCGGCTGTCCTGGCCGTGGTCAGCTGGGACGCCACGGATCGAGGGGCTACACCCAGCCTGGCGGACCCGTGGAGGAGTGTGGCCAAGTTGGGTATGTGGGGGTCTGTGCTCGGGCCCAGGCTACCCCCATCCACCCGGCTGGTGGATGCACTGCAGACCAGGACAGGCTGGGGGCAGGTCGTGAGATGAGCAGCAGGGGGCCCTGGCCGCCCATCCACAAATGAACCCATGCGCTCCCCGTCCAACCCCAACCTCCCCCAGAGACGAGAGCCTGTCTGGCCCCCCACAGTGCAGGTACCTCGATGGCCTCCGCGGCAGAAGGCCGCTCCTGGGCGCTGCGTCTGGCCATGTGCAGGAGGAGCGTCTTGAGCCTGCGTGGCAGGGCCAGCTTGCGGTCTCGGGGGACACTGAACTTGGCGGCCGTCCACAGGACCGCGGCCACACAGTATACAGAGGCCTGGGTGGGGAGAGGGGTGGGCTGCGGGCTCAGAACTGCCCACGAATGGGGGGCGTCCTCAGACCCTGGAGGCCCCACGACAGACCCCGGAGGCCCCACGACAGACCCCGAGCTGCACGCCAGGCTCTGGCCTGGGGCTCTGACCAGTACCACAGGCGTCAGAGCCTCAGCGTGAGCAGGAGGACCTGGGCCCCGGCCACACCTTCCAGCTTGCTCTCCACGAGGGGAAGGTGGCCCCGGGGGGCCCGAGGCCCGGAGTCCCCCAGAATCCTACCGTGCTGCTAAGTGCTGACAACAGGCTCCCTGAACAGAAACACGTCCTCCCGGTGCCCACAGAGGTCTGTTCTAGAAGGTGCTGACACAAGGGCTGTGCCACACACTTGAGAGTGTCACGAAGGGCAGACGCTCCTTCCTGCAAGCTCGTGCAGTCGGCCGCTTCTCCCCGAGGGCTCTCCCTGATTTGTACGGCTCTTGTATCTGCAGCCGGCCGGGGACCCGCGCGAGCTGCCGGCCTGCATGGGGCCAACACCTTTGTTTCTCTCAAAAAGTGAAACTGGAGCCGGAGACACGGTGCACTTCTGTGCCAGGCCAGGTGGCTGTGGCTGAGCCCCGCAGGGTCCTTCCCGGACCTGATGCACTCTTTGGTTCGATCTTGTCATATTCGTCCACCACAGCCATCATTAAGTTTAGCCAACTGACAAGACGGGAAGCAAGCCCTGAGTCCAGCGCTGGTGGATTCCATGGTGTGAAGGCCCTCGCGTGGCCGGGTCCCAGCCGTCGGTGCAGTGGAGCCAGGGGGTGGGGAACACGGGGGCCCCTGCCTGGAAGCACAGACACAGCCGACTACACCAGTGCATCGTCCAGGCGCCCAGGTGTGTCCGACTCCCTGCGACCCCAGAGACCGCAGCACGCCAGGCCTCCCTGTCCGTCCACCAGCTCCCGGAGTTCACTCAGACCCATGTCCATCGAGTCAGTGATGCCGTCCAGCCATCCCATCCTCGGTCGTCCCCTTCTCCTCCTGCCCTCAATCTTTCCCAGCATCAGGGTCTTTTCCAATGAGTCAGCTCTTGGCATCAGGTGGCCAAAGTATTGGAGTTTCAGCTTCAACATTCGTCCTTCCTATGAATATTCAGAGTTGACTTCCTTTAGAATGGACTGGTTGGATCTCCTTGCAGTCCAAGGGACTCTCAAGAGTCTTCCCCAACACCACAGTTCAAAAGCATCAATTCTTCAGTACTCAGCTTTCTTCACAGTCCAACTCTCACATCCATACATGACCACAGGAAAAACCATAGCTTTGGCTAGACGGACTTTGTTGGCAGAGTAATGTCTCTGCTTTTCAATATGCTGTCTAGGTTGGTCATAGCTTTTCTTCCAAGGAGCAAGCATCTTTTAAATTCATGGCTGCGGTCACCATCTGCAGTGATTTTGGAGCCCCCAAAATAAAGTCTGTCACTTTGTCCCCTTTCCCATCTGTTACGTGACCTGATGCCCTGACGCTAGTGTTTTGGATGTTGAGTTTTAAGCCAGCTTTCCCACTCCTCTTCACCCTCCTCAAGAGGCTCTTTAGTCCTAATTTAGTTCAGGTCAGTAGGAAGTTGTTAGTTTTCAGTATTTATTAACTTTCTTCTAATTTTGAGGTAACTGTAGATTCACACAGCTGCAGGGGATGACCCCGGGAGGCCCAGGTGCCCTCCCCCAGCCCTGGCGGGGACGCCCTGCAAGTCTGGGCACAGTGCCACAGCCAGGCCCCTGGTGTGGACCCTGCGCGACGGGGGCTCTGCTGTCAGCAGGGTCCGACCTGTCCCCTCCAGCCTTAGTAGCTGGCGACGATTCCTCTGTTACCCATTTCTTAATTTCTCCATTTCACATGAACGGACCTCACGCTACGCAGCCTTCGGGGCTGACATGGCCCCTGGTGTGGACCCTGCGCGACGGGGGCTCTGCTGTCAGCAGGGTCCGACCTGTCCCCTCCAGCCTTAGTAGCTGGCGACGATTCCTCTGTTACCCATTTCTTAATTTCTCCATTTCACATGAACGGACCTCACGCTACGCAGCCTTCGGGGCTGACACTTCTCCCTCCACCGCCACTGCTCCGTGGGCTCCCCTGCGCCCGCTGAAGGCATCTGAGCCGGAAGAAGACTGCCCGGCTGGGGCTGCGGCCGGCAAAGCTGCGCGCATTCACGTGCAGGACTTCGTGCCAACACAAGCTTCATTCCCCTAACACAGACGTCCGGGTTGTCTGGGTCCCCCTAGCAATGGATGGGAGTTCCCACTGCTCCTCACCCTTGCCGGCCTTTGCTGCTGTCGATGTTTGACTTTAGCCTGTCTGCTGAGTGTGCGATGGGAACTCACTGCTCTACTTTGCATCCCGAGTGCTGGACGGAGTGGGAATCTTTCCTGTGCTTACTTGCCATACGGTATCTTCTTTGGTGAGGTGTCTGTTCAAAATTATTGTGACAATATACAGCCTTGATGTACTCCTTTCCCAATTTTGAGCCAGTCTGTTGTTTCATGTCAAGTTCTAACTGTTGCTTCTTGACCCCTATACAGGTTTCTCAAGAAGCAGGTAAGGTGGTCTGGTATCTCCATCTCTTTTAAGAATTTTTGTTGTGATCCACAGTCACATAATCAAAGGAATTAGTGTAGTCAGTGAAGCAGAAGTAGATGTTTTTCTGGAATTGTCTTGCTTTATCTATGATCCAATGATTGTTGGCAATTTGATCTCTGGTTCCTCTGTCTTTTTTAAATGCAGCTTGTACATCTGGATGTTCTTGTTCTCTTTTAAGAATTTTTGTTGTGATCCACAGTCACATAATCAAAGGAATTAGTGTAGTCAGTGAAGCAGAAGTAGATGTTTTTCTGGAATTGTCTTGCTTTATCTATGATCCAATGATTGTTGGCAATTTGATCTCTGGTTCCTCTGTCTTTTCTAAATGCAGCTTGTACATCTGAATGTTCTTGGTTCACATGCTATTGAAGCCTAGCTTAGAGATTTTGAGCATGTCCTTGCTAGAAATGTGAGATGAGTGCAATTGTGTGGTAGTTTGAGCATTCTTTGGTATTGCCTTTCTTTGGGACTGGAATGAAAACTGATCTTTTCCAGTCCTGTGGCCACTGCTGAGTTTTCTAAATTTGCTGGCATATTGAGTGCAGCACTTTAACAGCATCATCTTTTAGGATTTGAAACAGCTCAACTGGAATTCCGTCACCTTCACTAGCTTTGTTTGTAGTGATGCTTCCTTAGGCCCACTTGATGTTGCACTCCACGGTGTATGAATCTAGGTGAACGATCACACTATCGTGGCTATCTGGGTCATTAAAACCATTTTTGCACAGTTCTTCTGTGTATTCTTGCCACCTCTTAATATCCTCTGCATCTGTTAGGCCATACCGTTTCTGTCCTTTATTGTGCCCATCTGTGCATGAAATGTTCCCTTGGTATCTCTAGTTTTCTTGGCAAGATCTCTAGTCTTTCCCATTCTATTGTTTTCCTCTATTTCTTTGCACTGATCATTGAGGAAGGCTTTCTTCTCTCTCCTTGCTCTTCTCTGGAGCTCTGCACTGAAATGGGAATATCTTTCCTTGTCTCCTTTGCTTTTCGCTTCTCTTCTTTTCTCTGCTATTTGTAAGGCCTCCTCAGGCAGCCATTTTGCCTTTTTGCATTCATTTTTCTCGGGGATGGTTTGGATCACCATCTTCTGCACAATTTTACGGCCCTCCACCCATAGTTCTTCAGGCACTCTGTTGCTGACTTTTAAGTGTTTTTGGCATATTTGGGATACAAGTCCTTTGTCAGATATGCGTTTTGCTCCCATCTGTGGCCTGACTTCTCCATCTCTGAACTATATCTTTTATGGAGCAGAAGCATCTAAGTTGAATGAAGTCTAACATCTATTGTTTCTTTCATAGATCATGCTTTTGGCTTTGTATCTAAATTTTTGCCTAGATTGTGTCTAAAGTTTTGTCTAGATTTTCTCCTACATTATCTTCTAGAAGTTTTACAGCTTTGAGGCCTATGGTCCATTTTGGGTCAGTTTTTATGAAAAGTGCAAGGTCTGTGTAAGGGCTCTTTTACGCGTGGATGCCCTGTGGTCCTAGCTCCGCCTGTCGAGAAGGCCACCCCTGCTCCCAGCGTTGCCTTTGCTGCCGAAGACCCGTTGACTGTGTTTGTGTGGGTCTTTCTGGGCAGTCCGTTATTATTTGCCTTTCCTTTCGCCAAAGCCACACTTGACTACTGTAGCCTACAATCAGTTTTAGAACTGGGTGGAGAAGGAATGGCACCCCACTCCAGTACTCTTGCCTAGAAAATCCCATGGATGGAGGAGCCTGGTGGGATGCAGCCCATGGAGTCTTGAAGAGTCGGACACGACTGAGCGACTTCACTTTCACTTTTCTCTTTCATGCATTGGAGAAGGACATGGCAACCCACTACAGTGTTCTTGCCTGGAGAATCCCAGGGACGGGGGAGCCTGGTGGGCTGCCGTCTGTGGGGTCGCACAGTCGGACGCGACTGGAGCGACTNAGCGACTTCACTTTCACTTTTCTCTTTCATGCATTGGAGAAGGACATGGCAACCCACTACAGTGTTCTTGCCTGGAGAATCCCAGGGACGGGGGAGCCTGGTGGGCTGCCGTCTGTGGGGTCGCACAGAGTCGGACGCGACTGGAGCGATGCAGCAGCAGCAGCAGCAGCAGCAGCAGCAGCAGCAGCAGCAGCAGCGCCAGGCCTCTTTGTTCTTCAGTATTGTGTCTGCTATTCTGAGTCTCCTGCGTCTTCACATAAACCTCAGAATCAGTTCATCAGAAGCCACAAAATAACTTGCTGGAATTTTCACTGGAATTGTGTTGAATCTATAGATCAAATTGGGAAGAGCTGACATGGTACCAACATTGAGTCTTTCAATCTATGAACAGGGACTACCTTCCTATTTTTTAGCTTTTTGGTTTCTTTCATATTAGTATTGTTAGTTTTCCTTACATGCATCTTATACACATGAGTGCATGCTAAGTCACTTCAATCGTGTCTGACTTTTTGCAATCCCATGGACTGTCCATGGGATTCTCTGGGTAAGAATACTGGAGTGGGCTGCCAAGCCCTCCTCCAGGGGATGTTCCCCACTCAGCGATTGAACCCGTGTCTTTTACGTCTATGCATCGGCAGGCAAGGTCTTTACGACTAGTCTCACACACATCTTGTTATATTTATACATAAGTGATTTTTTTGGTGCTACCGTAATGGTACTGTGTTTTAAATTTCAAATCCTGATTGTTCGTTGCTGGTAAACAGGAAAGCAAGTGACATTTGTATCATTCCTCTTCTACCTGCAATCTTCCTATAACTGCTCTGTTCCAGATTCCTGTTACTTCTTTGGGACTTTCTGACATGATTTCAATCATCTCAGCTGTAAACAGAGTCTTTCTTCTTTCTCAATCAACACACATTCCCTTTTCTTGTCCTGTTGCTGCTTTACCTGAGCTAATACAAATCTGCACGTGTAGATGTACACGTCCGTACACGTTCGAAAGATGCTCTACTTCATATGGCATTTGGGGAATGCAAATTACAACAATGAGTTACCACCACACGCTCAGTAGAAAGGCTAAAATCAATGTGCCATGCTGAGAAGGAGTGATGAGGCGGGATGTTCCTGCCTCCCCGTCTTAGGGGTAAATTATCCAGCTTCTCACTGCTGATTGTCTGTTGGCTATCTTTGTAGATATTCTTTATCAAGTTGAGGAACTTTCCTTCTGTTCCTAGTTTGCTGGGAATTTCTATTATGAATGAGTGTTGAATTCTGTCAAAAGCTTAGTGTCTCCTGATGCAAACATACGCCTTCTCTTCTTTAGTTCATATGAAGCATTACATTGATTTTCAGCTGTTGAGTCAGCCTCCCACACACGGAGTAAATATCATTTCGCCAATTTTAAATTCTCATGAAAAGTTCAATTTACCCATTTTTCCTTCTATGGGAAAATTTAAGGATAGTGCTTCTAGTGCCAAGTCTGACAACTCTACCTACCTAGCCCTCCATCCCAAAAATGTTCTTTTTTTTTTTTTAATCAGCATGTTGTGGCCTTCAGCATACAAAGTCTGTACATTCTCTGATTTACAGCTAAGTATTTCACTTTTTTGAGTGATTATAAATGTATGATGCTTTTAATTTTAGTGTCCACACATTCATTGCTAGTACATAGAAATAGTACAGTTGATTTTTGAATGTTTATATTATATGCTGTGACCTTTCAGAACTCACTTCTAAGTTCTGGGAGGCTTTTTTTTTAGATTCTTTGGAGTGCCTTTGAATTTTCTATGTGCACAGTCGTGCCATCTGCAGACTGTATTGCTTCTTCCCTCCCGGATCCATGCTTTTCTTGCACCACTGTAGTGGCTGGTTGAGAGGGGTGGAGTCAGTGGGCACCCTCACCCCATAGCCTTTCCAGCAAGAATGATGCTGACTGTACGGTTCTTTTGGCAGACGCTCTTTGAGGAAGTTTCTTCTATTCCTTTTTTTTTGTTTTGTTTTTTCTTTAAATAAATGGATGTTAAATTTTGCCAAATGCTTTTTATGCATCAGTTAGTGTGATCATGGGATTTTTCTTCTTTAGCTGGTTAGTATGTTGGACAACACTGATTGGTTTTCAAAAAATGAACCATATATCCCTGAACTTACCTCCCTGGAATAACCCCTAACTTGGTTATGGTGTATAATTGTTTTTACACATCAGTGAATTCTATTTGCATTTGTTTTGTTAAGGGTTTTTGCCTTTATACTCATGAGGAATACTGACCTATAGGCGTATTTGTTGCTGTATCTTTGGTTTGGGCATCAGGGTAATAACAGCTTTGATAAAATGGTTTGGGAAGTGTTCACTTCTGTGCTTGGAACAGACAGTGTGGACCTGGCATTAGTCCCTCTTTACATGCTCAGCAGAGCTCCCAGGCAAAACCGTCAGGGCCTGGAGATTCAGAGAGTAAACTTGCAGATTCAATCACCTCAACAGTTACGGGGCTAGTCGAGGTCTATTTCATCATGGTGAGCTGAGGTAGTTGATGTCTTCTGAAGAACTGGCCCACTCCATCTGAGTCGTTGCATGTGGGGGGTCATCTGTGGTGCGCCATCACCCTTTTGGCGCCTGCAGGGTCTGCGGGCGCCCCCGTCATTCCTGGCGTCGGTAGTTTGGGCCTCCCCTCACGCTTTGCTCGTCAGCAAGTTCATCAGCTTCACTGGTCTTTTCCAAGAACCGGCCGTTTCCCGTTGGTTTCCTTCACTGCCTTTCCGTTCTCACTTCACTGACTCCTGCTCTCAACGTCCCTCTTTCCTTCTTTCTGCTTTGGGTCTGTTCCACTCTCCATTTCCTTGGTGCTTGAGGTGCGAGCTTAGATCACTGCTTTGAGACCAAGTTTTCAGCACACAAGTCCTGTACACGCTCTGTTAGACTTACAACTATTTCATTTTTTAGTGATTACTGGAGGGAAAGGGGACAATGCCAAAGTCCCAACTCTTCCCGAGGCCTCCTTGGCACCGCCCCTGCCGGGAGGTGGGGTCACAGGCTGGCTGCTCAGCGCTCCCCGCCAGCACCCGGAGGGGCAGGCTGCCTTCCCCCTGTCCTGCCACTCTAGCCCCAGAGTATGGGCCTCCCCTGGGCCTGAGCAGATGCCCTTCATCCTGCACGTGAGGCGAGCGCCCCTGGGCTCTCGGGGCCTCGCTCCCGGCCAAGCCTCCCCCTCCCGCCCCCGGCCCGGGCGGCCTCTGCTCCCCGCTGCCTGCCATCCACTCCCGCTTGCGGGGCGGTTAGTGCTCCTCCCACCGGGCCGTCCTCTGCCCTTTCCCCACCAGGCTCTCTGGACGAAGTGTGGGCACCATGGGGAGGGGGTGCGTGAGGTCAAAGGCGGTGCGCGTGAGATCAGGGGAGGGGGTGCGTGAGGTCAGGGGAGGTGCGCGTGAGGTCAGGAGAGGTG
>SJYX01011882.1:218479-229221 GCA_006410675.1 Oreotragus oreotragus
AAATCAATAAATGTAATTCACCATATTAATAGAATAAAAGTTAAAATAATATGATCATCTCAATAGAAGCAGAAAAAGCATTTGGAAAAATTCACCATTTTCATGATAAGAACTTGCAATAAGCTGGGTATGGTAGGGATGTACTTCAACATAACAAAGGCCACATATGACAAGCTCACAGCTAACATCATACCCAATGGTGGAATACTGAACTCTAAGTTTAGAACAAGACAAGGATGCCCGTTCTCACAAGTCCTTTTCAACACACTGGAAGTTGTTGAGAGCCAGGGCGATTAGGCAAGAAAGCGAAATAAAAGGCATCCAGACTAGAAGGGAAGAGATAAACTTGTCTCTGTGCACGATGTGATCTTACATGCGGAAAATCTTAGCTTCCATCAAAAAACTTTCGGAACTAATCAACAAATGCTGTAAAATTTCAGGATACAAAATAAGCACATACAAATCAGCTACATTTTTATACATTAACAATGAAATATCTAAAGAAGAAATAAGGGGCTTCCCTGACGGTGCAGTGGTTAAATAACCTGCCTTGTGACATAGAGTACGTGGGTTTGATCCCTGGGCATAACACTTAGAAGTGAAGGATACCGAGAATGTTATGAGGCAAAACTCACGTTTGGATGGAAAGTCTTAGCTTTAGGTGTTAACCCTAATGTTAGGAAAGAGGGAAAGCTCAGACTGATGGGCTGAGTGTCCGACTCAAGTTAGGAAGACTCGTTAACTTGAAACAAGCACAAGGAGAATGAAACGGAGGAGCAGACCGAAAGAGGAGCGTCCAGGGAAGGACCCATCCCAGGGCACAGGCGGGCTCTCTGCAGAGCGGACGGAGAAGCCGCCACGCGGGGCAGTCGCTCTGCCCGACGTGACTAGGCTGACCCGAGAAGCCTGGGTCTTTTAACGACTTATTTGGCTGAGGTGCAGTCGACTACAATGTGTCAGCTTCTGCTGCACAGCAAAGCGGCTCATTTATGTATGTGCTTTAAGAAATCCTTCTCACTACGGTCTATCACAGGATCTTGAGCGTGGCTCCCTGCGCTGTGCGGCAGGACCTTGCTGTTCACCACCTCACATGTGACACTTGGCATCCACTAACCCAAACTGCGCACCTCTCCCCGCCTTTTGGAAACCACATTTCGGCTGCGTGGCTACGAGCCTGTCTCTGTTGTGTAGGTGAGTCCGTTTGTGCCACAGGCTGCCTTCCACATGTGAGTGCTGTCCTGTGGTCTTTGTCTTCCTCTGAGTTACTCCACTCTGATGATCATCTCTGGGTCCCTTCATGTTCCTGCAAAGGACGTTATTTCATCCTTTTTCATGACCGAGCAGTGTTCTGTTGTATGTAGGCACCACATCACTTTCTTCTCTTTGTTGGCCACGCCATGAGGCTTGCAGGGTCTCAATTCCCAAACCAGGGATGAACCCAGGCCACAGCAGTGAAAGTGCTGAGTCCTGACCCCTGGACCACAGGACATCCCTACATCTTCGCTGTCCACTCATCTACAGCAGCTTGATTTCACACATCGTATGACTGCTTTAACTATTAGAGAAGAGGATGCCTCTAAAAATCAGGACAGAGTTGCTGCAGTTCAGGCATCCACGGAGGGTCCAGGTGGCCGAGGGTTCAGACACGTTCCTGCATCCCTGAGAACTTGGATTTCGGGATGCTGCTATCAGACTCAGGGACACCACCAGCCATTCTCAAAACAGTATCTGCCAGCAGCTGCCAGCTGCCACCTTAGGTCTCAAGCCGCCCCCTGTGACTGTGCAGCCATTTCAGACCCCAACAAATCCTGCTTACCCAACACCCTTCTTTCTTGCAGCTCCAACCCTAATTCTTGACCGACAACTTAAGTAATTTTGTGGGTTTTGCCTTTAAGCCCCCCACATTTTGTACCCTGGGGACACGACGCAAGTGCTTCCTGACTGTGTCTTTCAGGCTGCAGTCCTCTGTTTGGCTCAAATAGCAGTCTTTGCATTTCTATTATGGATTGTTATTATTTCTGTTGACAAAACTAACAAAATAAAAGGTATAGAAAGGATGTACTCCTTCCTGCAAGACTAGCAAGAAAAGGCACAAATAAATCATCCAAGGAGTGGAAGGGGGTACCTACAATAAAAGCATTGATTGAGAAAGGCTGTCCCCTGCGACTTTAAAAACACAGGTAAAAATGGGTAAATTTTTAGAAATATGTGGTTTATCAAAAGCTGAGTCAATAAGAAATTCAAAACAGGTAAGTCCTATAATTATTAAAAATAGAGCAGCAATTAACTCTTTGCTCCAAGGAAATAGATGGCTTCCTAAGTAAGTCTGACCAGACTTTCAAAGAGCAGACTGTTACATTCTTATGTAAGTTGTAACGCAGCAAAGGAAGTGGGGGCGTTTGCACAGGACAAAGATACTCCTGATGGCAACACATTCAGAAACATCAACAGAATGGAAAGACACCAGCCACTCGTGAAAATACGCAGAGATGCAAAGCAGGCATCAGTCGATCAAATGCAACGCGTAAAGAAAACAGGACGCTGCCCGTTTAGGTATTTCTAAGTGGGAAAGGTTGACTTAATGTTAGAAAATAAATTCAGAGATACTGACATCTTAATAATCATTTCAAAAGCTGCAGAAGCATTGCACAATAGACCATGATCCCTCTGCACAGCAGGGCCCTCAGGCAGAAGCCGTCCTGCTGGGAAGGTGGGAGGAGCTCTCAGGATGGCGGAGAATCACTGACCTGCCCACGCCTGCTCCAGCCCACAGGGGACACATCGAGTGGCGGTCGGGCACCAAAGCTTTGGACGGCAACACAGCCTGCCCCCTTCTCTGGTGACTTGATCAGCTGGAGGCAGATTTTTTACCCCTGAGCCACCTAGGAAGCTCAGACTGTAAAGAATCTGCCTACAATGCAGGAGACCCAGGTTCAATCCCTGGATCAGGACGATCCCCTGGAGAAGGGAATGGCTACCCACGCCAGTGTTCTTGCCTGGAGAGTCCCGGGGAGAGAGGAGCCTGGTGAGCTGTGGTCCACGGGGTTGCAAAGAGTCGGACACGACTGAGTGACTAACCCTTCGATCGGTTAAATAGAAAGTTATCAGAAATAATCAAATAATTTACCACAAGGGCTGATACAGGTTAAGATGTTGAAGGGAACTGCACTTCTGTAGACTGACATGAAAAGCAGGAAAACGTGATTCCAAAGATGACCATCCATTTACACAGAGTCAGAAGCCTCCCGTGCCTGAGAGCAACCTAGGGAAGGACATTCAAGTAAAACACAGGAGAGGTTTCAAACTGTTACCGAGACAGTAAATAAGAGCTAAATAAAGGAACAGGATTAATGTGTTTCTAGAGGAGACCACATATGATAAGGGTGTGAGTTCTCCCCAGACTGAGGTGCAGATTCAGAGCCATTCTAGTCAAAATGCCAACAGCTTTTCATGGAACTTGACACTAAATCCAAGCCTTCTGGGAAAGAAGAAAGACTTCAGAACAGCCAGGATGCTTCTGAGAGGAACGGGGAATGAGCCCTTTCCCTGTGAGACACGGCTCCTTGTGGAGCTGGGATTGCTAATAAGTGCAGGGTGCGGACCCCCTTGGACTGGAGCAGACGTCTGGGAAGTAGACTCACTTTTGTCTGGACTGGGGTGTGTGTGGCTTCGCTGGAGTATGCCCAAGGCGAGCCAATCAACAGCTGGAAAGACCCTTTTCTACACAGAAAAGGATCAACTTGGATCCTTGCCTCACATTACATTAAAAAAATGCACCTCGGGTGGATTAAATGTGAACAACAAAACCTTTAAAACTCTTGGTAGAAAACGCCAAGTATCTCTTGGACCTGAGATTGGGAAGGTTTCTTAAGGCAAAAACAAAACAAACCGCTAACAGTGAGAGAAACACTCGCCTACAAACTGGCCCCCGCAGCCCACCTCTGCAAGGGTCAGGTCAGGCGCTGCTGCAGCTGCTGACCCTCAGCACTCCTGAAAGGAACTCGCGGTGGAGAGCAGGAACGAGGCCTCTGCTCCGGGGAAGGGGGCGGACCCAACTGTACGAGCCCAGTTTCTGCGTCTCATTTCTAGAAAAGCACTGAGATCCTTCATGGTGACGCCTGCTCCCTGTGACTAGCAGACCTGCAAGGATATGTGCTTGGGTTTCCCTGGTGGCTCAGCGGTGAAGAATCTGCCTGCTGATGCAGGAGACACAAATTCGATCCCTGGTTCAAGAGCGCACAGGCGGTGGAGCAACGAAGCCCGTGAGCCACGATTACCGGGCCTGTGCACTGGAGCCTGGGGGCTGCAACTGCTGAGCCCACTGTCCTAGCGCTCACGCTCCGCAGCAAGAGAAGGCCCAGCAGTGAGGAGCCCGCAGACCGCAACGAGGAGCAGCTCCTGCTGGCCACAACTAGTGAAAGGCCCGCACAGCCGATGAATACATAAATAATAGCATCTAAAAAATGAAAAAAAAAAATAGGAGCTTGACTGCCCATAGGTGGCGCAGCGGTAAAGAATCTGCCTGCCAATGCAGGAAACACAGGAGACATGGGTTCCATCCCTGGGTCGGGAAGATCCCTTGGAGGAGGAAATGACGACCCCTCCGGTACTCCTGCCTGGAGAATCCCACGGACAGAGGAGCCCAGGGGGCCCCGGTCCACGGGGTCACAGAGTTGGACACGACTGAACAGCTGAACACCCACCCACGCAACTCCCCCTTCCCAAATCACATATATACTGGCCTCCCCGCCCCACCCCCTCCTCTGGAGCAGTTTCTCAGACGGGTCTGAAATGCTGTCTCGGAGGCTGTTGTCTCATTTTGCCCCAAATAAAACTTAACTTGCAGCTCTCACATTGTGCTTTTTTTTTTAAGTCAACACCACCAATAATTTGACTGTTTTATACATGACAGGGCTCCCTTGGTGGAACAGTGGCTAAGAATCCGCCTGCCAATGTGGGGGACATGGGTTTGACCCCTGGGCTGGGGAGACTCCATGTGCCGAAGAGCGAAGAGCGACTAGGCCCTGGCACCGCCACTACTGAGCTCGAGCTGAGCCTGCGCTCCGCAGGGCCCGCCAGCGACAGCTACTGAGCCTGCACTCCCCCGGGCCCGCAAGCCGAGGTGACCAAGCCTGCACTCCCCAGGCCCCCAAGCTGTGGAGACTGAGCCCGCGCCAGGAGCCTGTGAGCAGCAAGGAGAGAAGGCACTGCAGCGAGAAGCCCGCGCTCCTAGAGACAGCCCGCGCTCCTAGGGAAGCCCGCGCACCTAGCGGAAGCCCGCGCACCTAGAGGAAGCCCGCGCTCCTAGAGTCCAAGCCTGCACTCCCCAGGCCCCCAAGCTGTGGAGACTGAGCCCGCGCCAGGAGCCTGTGAGCAGCAACGAGAGAAGGCACTGCAGCGAGAAGCCCGCGCTCCTAGAGAAAGCCCGCGCTCCCAGAGGCAGCCCGCGCACCCAGAGGCAGCCCGCGCACCTAGAGGAAGCCCGCGCACCTAGCGGAAGCCCGCGCACCTAGAGGCAGCCCGCGCTCCCAGAGGCAGCCCGCGCACCTAGAGGCAGCCCGCGCACCTAGCGGAAGCCCGCGCACCTAGAGGAAGCCCGCGCTCCTAGAGGCCGCCCGCGCACCTAGCGGAAGCCCGCGCACCTAGCGGAAGCCCGCGCACCTAGAGGCAGCCCGCGCACCTAGAGGAAGCCCGCGCACCTAGCGGAAGCCCGCGCACCTAGCGGAAGCCCGCGCACCTAGAGGCAGCCCGCGCTCCTAGCGGAAGCCCGCGCACCTAGCGGAAGCCCGCGCACCTAGAGGCCGCCCGCGCACCTAGCGGAAGCCCGCGCACCTAGAGGAAGCCCGCGCTCCCAGAGGACGCCCGCGCTCCTAGAGGACGCCCGCGCACCTAGCGGAAGCCCGCGCACCTAGAGGCCGCCCGCGCACCTAGAGGAAGCCCGCGCTCCCAGAGGCAGCCCGCGCACCTAGAGGAAGCCCGCGCACCTAGCGGAAGCCCGCGCACCTAGCGGAAGCCCGCGCACCTAGAGGCAGCCCGCGCTCCTAGAGGCAGCCCGCGCTCCTAGAGGAAGCCCGCGCTCCTAGAGGCCGCCCGCGCACCTAGAGGCCGCCCGCGCACCTAGCGGATCGGGCGCGTGGATCGCCTTCGGGCGCGTGGTAGCGGAAGCCCGCGCACCTAGAGGCAGCCCGCGCTCCTAGAGGCAGCCCGCGCTCCTAGAGGAAGCCCGCGCTCCTAGAGGCCGCCCGCGCACCTAGAGGCCGCCCGCGCACCTAGAGGCAGCCCGCGCACCTAGAGGCAGCCCGCGCACCTAGAGGAAGCCCGCGCTCCTAGCGGCCGCCCGCGCTCCTAGAGGAAGCCCGCGCTCCTAGCGGCAGCCCGCGCTCCTAGAGGAAGCCCGCGCTCCTAGAGGCCGCCCGCACAAACCCACGAAGACTTGCGCAATGAATTAATCATCCAGAAAAAAGTTTCTAAAGAAGAAGGACTGATAAACTTTTTTTTGTCATCAGAGGATGCCTTCAGGCAGCTTTTCTCAAAGCATGGTTCNCTCGCGGTGGAGAGCAGGAACGAGGCCTCTGCTCCGGGGAAGGGGGCGGACCCAACTGTACGAGCCCAGTTTCTGCGTCTCATTTCTAGAAAAGCACTGAGATCCTTCATGGTGACGCCTGCTCCCTGTGACTAGCAGACCTGCAAGGATATGTGCTTGGGTTTCCCTGGTGGCTCAGCGGTGAAGAATCTGCCTGCTGATGCAGGAGACACAAATTCGATCCCTGGTTCAAGAGCGCACAGGCGGTGGAGCAACGAAGCCCGTGAGCCACGATTACCGGGCCTGTGCACTGGAGCCTGGGGGCTGCAACTGCTGAGCCCACTGTCCTAGCGCTCACGCTCCGCAGCAAGAGAAGGCCCAGCAGTGAGGAGCCCGCAGACCGCAACGAGGAGCAGCTCCTGCTGGCCACAACTAGTGAAAGGCCCGCACAGCCGATGAATACATAAATAATAGCATCTAAAAAATGAAAAAAAAAAATAGGAGCTTGACTGCCCATAGGTGGCGCAGCGGTAAAGAATCTGCCTGCCAATGCAGGAAACACAGGAGACATGGGTTCCATCCCTGGGTCGGGAAGATCCCTTGGAGGAGGAAATGACGACCCCCTCCGGTACTCCTGCCTGGAGAATCCCACGGACAGAGGAGCCCAGGGGGCCCCGGTCCACGGGGTCACAGAGTTGGACACGACTGAACAGCTGAACACCCACCCACGCAACTCCCCCTTCCCAAATCACATATATACTGGCCTCCCCGCCCCACCCCCTCCTCTGGAGCAGTTTCTCAGACGGGTCTGAAATGCTGTCTCGGAGGCTGTTGTCTCATTTTGCCCCAAATAAAACTTAACTTGCAGCTCTCACATTGTGCTTTTTTTTTTAAGTCAACACCACCAATAATTTGACTGTTTTATACATGACAGGGCTCCCTTGGTGGAACAGTGGCTAAGAATCCGCCTGCCAATGTGGGGGACATGGGTTTGACCCCTGGGCTGGGGAGACTCCATGTGCCGAAGAGCGAAGAGCGACTAGGCCCTGGCACCGCCACTACTGAGCTCGAGCTGAGCCTGCGCTCCGCAGGGCCCGCCAGCGACAGCTACTGAGCCTGCACTCCCCCGGGCCCGCAAGCCGAGGTGACCAAGCCTGCACTCCCCAGGCCCCCAAGCTGTGGAGACTGAGCCCGCGCCAGGAGCCTGTGAGCAGCAAGGAGAGAAGGCACTGCAGCGAGAAGCCCGCGCTCCTAGAGACAGCCCGCGCTCCTAGGGAAGCCCGCGCACCTAGCGGAAGCCCGCGCACCTAGAGGAAGCCCGCGCTCCTAGAGGAAGCCCGCGCACCTAGGGAAGCCCGCGCACCTAGAGGACGCCCGCGCACCTAGAGGAAGCCCGCGCACCTAGAGGAAGCCCGCGCACCTAGAGAAAGCCCGCGCACCTAGCGGAAGCCCGCGCACCTAGAGGACGCCCGCGCACCTAGAGGCAGCCCGCGCACCTAGAGAAAGCCCGCGCACCTAGGGAAGCCCGCGCACCTAGAGGACGCCCGCGCACCTAGAGGAAGCCCGCGCACCTAGAGGAAGCCGGCGCTCCTAGAGGAAGCCGGCGCTCCTAGAGGAAGCCGGCGCTCCTAGAGGCAGCCCGCGCACCTAGAGGAAGCCCGCGCTCCTAGAGGACGCCCGCGCTCCTAGAGGACGCCCGCGCTCCTAGAGGCCGCCCGCGCTCCTAGAGGCCGCCCGCGCTCCCAGAGGAAGCCCGCGCTCCCAAGCCCGCGCTCCCAGAGGAAGCCCGCGCACCTAGAGGAAGCCCGCGCTCCTAGCGGCAGCCCGCGCTCCTAGAGGACGCCCGCACAAACCCACGAAGACTTGCGCAATGAATTAATCATCCAGAAAAAAGTTTCTAAACAAGAAGGACTGATAAACTTTTTTTTGTCATCAGAGGATGCCTTCAGGCAGCTTTTCTCAAAGCATGGTTCCAGAGGCCACACAGCTTCACAGTGGAAGGCTGCGNCCCACGAAGACTTGCGCAATGAATTAATCATCCAGAAAAAAGTT
This sequence comes from Oreotragus oreotragus, assembly GCA_006410675.1. Taxonomy (NCBI): domain Eukaryota; kingdom Metazoa; phylum Chordata; class Mammalia; order Artiodactyla; family Bovidae; genus Oreotragus; species Oreotragus oreotragus. The sequence continues at coordinate 227,055 of SJYX01011882.1, forward strand.
TCTAAAGAAGAAGGACTGATAAACTTTTTTTTGTCATCAGAGGATGCCTTCAGGCAGCTTTTCTCAAAGCATGGTTCCAGAGGCCACACAGCTTCACAGTGGAAGGCTGCGGGGGCTCCCTGGGCTGTGGGCTGGGCGCGGGCATGGCAGGCTGACCGCAGACGTCGCGGTGAGAGCCGGGCCTCCACCGAGCCCGGCCTTCGGGAGGTTTACAAACACGGAGAACAATGCCACTGCCCTCACTGTTTTTTGGGGGAGAATACGGACACTTTTCACGAACATATGTTATGCGTGTTAACCGGGGATGGGTTTATGATCGTTGTTATTAAATGAGTCAGGAGGTGGACTTTTTCTGCCTTTCTCCATTTTATCTGTATGTAACACAGTGAGTACTGGCAGGTGTGACTCACACAAAGCTCTTTGGATACTTGATTTCTAGGAGTATAAGGGTTCCAAGAACCAAAGACTTTGGGAATTGCTGCCTCAAGGAAGTGAGGTGTCACATTCCACAGTGAACACGACATCTGCAATCCTGACAAAACGGAGGAAAACAAGGGGAGAAAACGGAACTGGAGAGAGATGGGCCCGCCGGGCCCCGCCCCACCCACGGGGCCGTCGTCCGGGGCCACCCCGGGGAGGCAGGCCTGTGGAGATGCTGGTCTCCCCAAGCGGGGGGAGCGTGCCCCTGGGCCCTCCCGGCTCTGCAGCGACCGGGCTGGAAGCTCGTGCTGGACACGCCGAGGCCACGCAGAGCAGCACCAACCCCAGATGTGCTGCCCAGAGCAGAAGAGGACGTTCCAGGGGCGGAGAGGCAGCGAGAGGCTCTTTTCAGGAAGCCGAACTGGCACAGGTGGGCCCTCCCCTCACTAGGTCTCTGCCCAGGGGGTCCCTTGCTGGGGCAGGGCCTGGCGGCCTCAGTGACCTTGGCCCGAGTGTCCGTGGCGTGGCCACGGCTCACACTCGTGGGGGATTCTCTGGGCCACAAACCTCCCACAAGCGGCCCCGTCAGGCCTTCAGAGGAGCTGTGACTGCCGCCAGCCAGCACTGGTAATTTCAGGCGCTTTTAACATCTTAAATATAGTCACTTCACACTCAGACATGCCAGGCGTGCAGCGAGGAGCCGGCAGCCAGACGCATGCTGTCCTGGAGCCCAGCAGCAGGGTGAGAGTGCCCCACGCAGCCCCTGGGGGGGACCTCAGCGCTCATGGGGGGGGTGCCAGGTGCTGGCCTCTTTGCTGCCACTTACCTCAAAGGTGTTCCCGGTCACATCAAACTCTGGGGGCACAAAAGCTCCCTCAGGGTCATCTGGGGAGGGAAGAGAAGATGCTGTTCACACCGTGGCCTCCAACACACGTCAGGCGAGACAGGCCGCCAGGCTCTTCCCAGATGGGGGGCTACGTGCACCTGGGGCCCAGCCAGGACCACCCACCAGCGGGGCCCAGCCCCCGGCCTCCCCTCACCCAGACCCAGACAGGTTGCCGTGGAAACCCGGCTCCAGACCACGGCGCCCGGGCGGGGGCCGCATCCTCGCGGCCCCTCTGTGCTCACATCGCCGCGCGGGCCTCACCGCTGAGCTGCTCCATGAAGCACACATTCCCGCTGGTGTTGAAGGCCAGCGTGTCGGGCGTGATGCACAGGGTCTGGAAGATGGCCGAGTGGGCAACGCTGCGCATTGCCAGGCTGCACTCCAGGCACACGGCCCAGGCCTCCTGCTCGTTCAGGCCACTGTCCCGCAGGGAGAGGATGTCGGCCAGGGACACGTTCTCCTGCCGAGACAGCCTGGGCTGAGCCCTGGGCGCCTGCAGAGGGGCAGGAGGCCTGGGGACGAGCTCCGCGGCCGCCCTCACATCTGGATCTGACTCAGCTGTGGTCCTGCACCCACTTTTGTGTGCACGCACACCCACCTGCTGTCCCCGTACACGCACACAACTCTCACATTTACTTAGTTATCAAAGGCACAGGCACGCAAACCCTGCACATCCACACACTGTGCCCACGTGTCCACATAAGGCGCACCTGCACAAGCACATTCATCACAGGCGCACACACGTCAGACACCCTGTGCCTCACTGCCCTCTTCCAGGCCACTGATGCCCTGGTCAGCTCTGTGTGTCTGTGTGTTCACACACCACCCACCTAAAGAAGGGACGGGGCACAGAGGGAGCCA
>SJYX01011882.1:244067-262812 GCA_006410675.1 Oreotragus oreotragus
TGTTGGCAATTTGATCTCTGGTTCCTCTGCTTTTTCTAAAGCCAGCTTGTCCATGGCTTTCTCACGGTTCACGTTTTGTTGAAGCCTGGCTTGGAGGATTTTGAGCATTACTTTACTAATGTGTGAGACGAGTGCAATTGTGTGGTAGTTTGAGCATTCTTTGGCATTGCATTTTTGGGGGACTGAATTGAAGACTGACCTTTTCCAGTCCTGTGGCCACTGCTGAGGTTTCCAAGTTTGCTGGCATATTGAGTGCAGCACTTTCACAGCATCATCTTTTAGGATTTGAAATAGCTCAACTGGAATTCCATCACCTCCACTAGCTTTGTTCATAGTGATGCTTCCTAAGGCCCACTTGACTTCGCATTCCAAGCTATCTGGCTCTAGGGGAGTGATCACACCATCGTGGTTGTCTGGGTCTTTAAGATCTTTTTTGTATAGTTCTTCTGTGTATTTTTGCCACCTCTTCTTAATATCTTCTGCTTCATTAGGTCCATACCGTTACTCTCCTTTATCGAGCCCATCTTGGCATGAAATATCCCCTTGGTATCACTAATTTTCTTGGAGAGATCGCTAGTCTTTCCCATTCTATGTTTTCTCCTGTTTCTTTGCACTGATCGCTGGGGAAGGCTTTCTTGTCTCCCTTTGCACCTACTCTTTGGAGCTCTGCGTTCAGATGGGTGTGGCTCTCCTTTCCTCCTTTGCTTCCGCCCCTCTTTCACAGCTATTTGTGAGGCCGCTTTGCTTTTCTGCGTTGCTTTGACTCTCTTTTTCTTTGGTGGCTGCACAAGTCTTAGCGCCGCTCCCGCGTTTTCACGGGTCCTAGGGCTCCGTCTGCCTCACCTCGCGTCTGGGACTCCCTGCCTTTGCCTGCATCTCCTCCTCCTCCTCCTCCTCCGGTGTCTCCGGGGTCTGCCCTGGTGCCTCCCTCAGTTCCTGGCGTTTGCTGCTCTCTTTTCTCTTGATTAGGTTTGCCAGGGCAGTGCTGATCACACCAAGTTTATTAAAGTATGTGTATTTGATCACATTTTTTATCTTCATTACTGCATTTAATTTACTTGAGGGAAAGTTCTAATTACTATTATTTTTCAGAATTCTTGAGATGGACGTGTAACTCAGCAGTTTCCAACCTTTCCCCATGCTGTTTTGAAAATCGTATTTATTTTGGCAGTTCAGGTCCTTGGTGCCGCCGGGGCTTCCTCTGCTGCGGTGAGTGGGGCCGCTCTCTGGTTGTGCCGGGGGTTCTCCCTGCGGGGGCCCCTCTCGTTTCGGAGCCCGGCTTCGGGCGTTGAGGCTCTAGGCTCTGGAGCGCAGGCTCAGTAGCTGTGGCGCCCGGCTTAGCTTCCCGGGGCGTGTGCAAGCTTCCGGGACCAGGGAGCAAACCTGCGTCTCCCGCACTGGCAGGCGGATTCTTCACCGCTGAGCCACCGGGAAGCCCAGCTTTTTCCTCTTCTATAATTTATTTAAAGCTATAACTTTTCTCTAAACACAGTTTTAGCAAGACAACGTTTAGGCTGTTTTAACTGAGGTAATTACCTATAACATCATGTGAGTTTCGGGTGTGCAGCATGGTTATTTTATATTTGAATGTTTCAAAATGATCGCCACAGTAAGTCTGTCACCTCACACAGTTACAGCTTTGGGGAGGACTTTTAAGATCTAATGACAAGGCCTTCCCCGACGTGCAACCTTCTTGACTGCTGGGCGGGCCGCGTGTCTGTTTCTGCTGGCGCTGCGGCTGCTGTTGTGAGCACCTGCTGCAGGGCCCGGCCCCAGGGATATCCATGCCCCCAGGCTGGGAGCTCGTGAGGGGCCTGATTGTGCCGCTGCTAGACAGAGATGGTGCTCTCACTGGTGGCCAGGGAGACCTTCCCACTGGCTCACGGGGCAGGCCCAGGTGTTGGGGGCCTCCAGCCCGCCTCCCTGCAAGTCCTCCCCACGCTGGGCGGCTGCTGCCCGGACTGAGGGTGGAATGACTGGGACCTGCTGTGCCTCCTTTCCGGCTGTCTGAGTGGCTCCTGCCGAGCACAGCAGAGGCCTGGCACTCGGGGTCGGGCTCCGCTGCTTCCCTGCTGGCCAGTGGCCAGTGGCCCAGGGCCTCTCGCTGGCCAGAACCGGGACCCTTCAAGTGCAGAGTCAGCCTGCCACCCGTGGGTGGGGCATCTTCCCACTCTACCCCCTCCACCCCCCGCGCCCACCCCGCAGCGCTCTTCCGCAGGCTTCCTGCTTCTTCGCCTAAGCCTAACTCTTTGTGTTAATAACAGGACGGGGGGCCCTCCATCCCACAGGCTCCCTGGGCAGGCCCAGCTAGACTTTCTTCGCCCCTAGACTAACACTGATCCATCATAAGCAAATGTTGATCATTAAAAACAAAATTGCAGAATAAACTCAGTTAAACCCAGTTTAAACAAGACAACGCCAAGACGCCGAGCTTGTTGGCTATTTTCCCCACGTGAGACACAGTACTGATTTTACACCGTGGGTCCCTGTGAGCAAGACGCTGAGATGCCACCGTCTTTCCTGGGTGGGTGTTGACGTTTCTTGAAAAATAGCAGAGGCCCCATTTCATTCACTTCAATGTGGAACATTTGAGGCTCAGATTCCAAGAATGTTTCTCCTCTTTTGTCTGTTTCTGCACGTACTGAACACGACGGCCTCAGGGCCGTGGTGCAAAGCAGGGCCCAGGAACCGCCGGAGGTCTCTCTCCTCTTTGCTCCAAACTCCACCCACGTTCCTGCCTTTCCGGCCGCCCTGTCTGCTCTCAGCTTCCCTCTCCAGGGTCTCTGGGGGAGGGCCTTGGAGGCTCCCACGCAGCCGGGGACCTGGGCCAGGCTCCCGAGCCATCTCTGGGGTCCCTGCCACTGGTCAGTGCTTCCCACCGTGCGGCTCGTGGGCTGGCTTTTCCCTTCCTCCCGGGGGTTCAGTTCCATCATTTCCACTCAAACCCTGGTTGGGTCCTCCCCAGGTGGGGCTCGCTCGGCCTGCTGGCCGTGACCCTCCTCTCGTGATGCACCTCTGGTGGGGGGTCGCCCTCCCCTGGAACCCGAGGTTGACGCTTCCTGTGAAGGATGTTTTCTTGCAGCTCGTGGAGAGAATTCCACATTAGTGAACATTCCAGAAGGTGCACCTTCTGGGCATTTGTACTCACTGCCTCAGTTTCTGGAGCCTTTGTAGGAAATGAGAGGACTGCTTCCTGCCTGTCGGCTTCATCCTAGGAGCTCTGTCTGAGGCCCTGAAGAAGTCCTCACTTGGAAATCCCCACCCATCCATCAATGCCACTTCCCTGGTCCAGGAGGCGCCCTGTGACATCCTCCCGCGAACGTGGCCCCCAGGCCCCTGTCCTGCCGTTCCGGGTTCCCAGCCCACGAGGAGATCACTGGGGTTCCAGAGCCCCCCACCCGCTCTGGAGCTCCGAGGACATGGACCAAGCAGGAAAACAGCCGTGGACCGTGGGCCGCAGGCAGTGAGCCGAGCCTGCCGCGGGCTTGCCGTGTGGACGGAGGGTCTCTGGTGGATCGACCACCTCGGCCCCGCAGGTGGGGCCAAGCAAGCGTGCTGTTTGAGCTGACGCCCCAGGGCCTCCGGGAGAGTGGGTGGCAGATGCCGTGAGATGCTGGGAGTCGCTTGACTTCTTTGAGCCTGCTCCCTGGGCTTGATGCGGGCATTTGACAGGTGATGCGTCAGGGGCTCCTGGCCCACGTGTTGGGTTTGGCAGAGAGGGGAGGACAGGTGGGGCGTCGAGTCTATGGGTGGGGACGGGGTGGGCTCTGGAGGAGGTGGGAAGTGGTCCCGTGTGAACCCTGGGGGTGTGCTGAGGTGGGTCCTGAGTGGAGGCAGGGGAGGACGAAGGGAGGAAAGGGAGTCCCTGACCCATCCTGGGCGGGGGTGGGGGGGCCACTGTCCTCCGTGAACCCCATGTCTCCTGCACGCGCGGGGCTTGCTGGGACCCCGAGCTGAGGGGCTGGAAGGGGCTGCACACCCGTGTGGGCCCCCTCCTCGCCCAGGGCGCCCCCTGCCCTTTTTAACTGTGGAGTGCAGTCCACACTTCTCGCCCCTCGCCCAGCCATGGGCTGCCTCTGCTCTGCAGGTTGGTCCTGGCGTGTCCATCACGATCTGTCCACTGCGCCTGGCTCGGCTCGTCTCTCTCTCGGCTCCAGGTGGTTCTGTCCCTCTCCCTGTGGCCGCGTCGGTCACTGTCTGGGGAGGCCCTAGTGGATGCCGGCGTGGACTGTCCTCTGAGCCGCGTGTCAGCAAGGCTTCCCCGACGCCCACACTGGGACCCCCGAGGCCCACCAGAAACACTGATTCTGGCTCCTTTAAGATTTTGATACTGGTCATCATGAATTTTTGCATCATTTTTTTTGAAACATTGTATCACAACCTTACTCATCTTGATTACTGAGTTTGGGGGCCTCTGAAATGTTGCCCTGGGCATCTCCTCACCCAGCCCCCCAGGAGTTGGCTGCTTCTGGCCTGTGCTTTTCACTGGCCCCACCCTCTCGGCACCCCCCATCTCGCCCCCGGGGCTCTGGGCTCCTGGCCCCATAAGCCCTGTGCCCGCTGCTTTGGTCCCCAGGCCTCCCCCCACCCCACCACCTGCTGACATTCCCGCGTGCTCCCCAGGGGAGGTCTCGGCATCTGACCAGCCGTGCGGGTTCTCCTGCCTTTGCAGGACCCCAGTGCTCGTCCAGGATCCAGCGGTGACTGTGTAGACAGGCCACACGGAGCCCACTGCTCCCCCGCTGAGTCCCGCCCACACTGGGCCTCCTCTGGGTGTGAGCAGGGCCTCCACACCCGTGTGTGCAGACCTTGGCCCAGGCTGTCTGGTGTAGCTGCTGTGTGGTGCAGCCGCCTCTCAGCAACGTGACCGCCCACGTGTGGCCTTTCTGCACCCCCGGCCTCCCAGTGCCCCGGGCCGTGCCGTCCTCCCCGCGCCCCGTGGCGTCCTCCCTGCCCCCAGGCAGTGCCATCCTCCCTGCGCCGTGCCATCCTCCCCGCTCCCGGGCCGTGCCATCCTCCCCGCGCTGGCGTGAGCACCGTGGCACCTTGCCCGTGTCCTCTTACCACCTCCTGTCCCAGATTCTGGGGCCACAGACCCGGCCTCTGGCAGGCGCCCCTCCCCGGCCTGCGGACCCTAGATCACTCTCAGCAGGTGGATCCGACAGGCCACTTCACATCCCTAGGCGCCTGACGATTGCTCATGAGGAAAGCTGCTGCTGAAGCCTCGGCCCAGAGAAGAACCGGGTGTGCAGGCTGGGCGCGGCCAGCAGGCCGGGGCACACCCGCACCGCCGGGCCAGGACTCAGGCGGGTCTTGGCGGTTGGCCCGCATCCGGCTGCTGGCGTCCCTGAGCCCCGAGGCCCGCCGGTGTCTCCTCCCCACCCGGACCCCGAAGGTCTGGGGCCGGTGGCGGGGCTGCGGGGCTCCGGGTTCTCTCCAGGGTGCTGTGGCCCCCGTCCTGCAGCTGGTTGTGCCCCTGCCCAGGGCCCCGGGTCCTGGGGGTGCCTGGCCTGGCAGAGGACAGGCCTCCCGAAGCTGCGGTCCCTGCCACTGCCCCAGCTGCCCCACTGGAGCCCAATGTGATGGCCCAGCCTGACAGCTGCCGTTGCAGACTCGACCCAGGCCCCATGACCCGACCCCTGAGGCCGCTCCTGGGCTGCCCCCCACCCCCACCCAACAGCTGGTGCTCTGTCCTCTGAGCTGACTCTGTCCCAGGCTGGGGGTCCTGGGGCCCGAGACTTCCCTCGACGGTCTGTCTCATAGAGGCTGGCGGCCCAGATCCTGGCCCCGTCCCTCCTGTGGGCCTGGCTGTGCCGACGCCAGGAGACCCTGAGGGGCTCCCGGGGCTGGAATGTTCAGGGGTGGCTCAGGGGCTTCTGGAGGAGTCGGGGGTCAACAGGGATCTCTTACTGAGCGCCAGCACTCCCTGCAGGTGGCAGGGCTGGCCATGCCTGCGGGCTAATGCTTCCTGGGCCCCGGGCAGCTGGCTCCCCAACAGCGGACACTCGGGATGGGCCTTCATGCTGGGGGTGGACCTCGATGCTGGGGGTGGACTGCGACGCTGGGGAGAGGGCGGCTGAGGCACCCTGAGGCCCCGGTCGGCCGACGCTGTCAGAGCTGCCCTGAGGGGCAGTGAGATGGCGGCCAGGCCAGGGCAAGGGTGCTGCACACGCCCTGTGATGGGCATGTACTTGCACACACACTCCCACATACACACGTGTACGCTTCTGCACTCACATGTACAACACAACCCTCCCCATGTATACACAATTCACACACGTGCACACGCATGCACTCACAAGTGTGCACACATTCACTAGTGTGCTCTCATGCATACTCACAAGTGCGCACACATTCACACACACTTATCTGCACACATTCACTAGTGTGCTCTCACGCATACACTACACACTCAGACATGCACACACCCACCCAGCTCTCAACAGCACATTCAGAAGCATGTGCTCTCACAGTGCACACACATGTGACAGGCTTACATGTGACATGCACAGACTCACGTGTGCACACACCAGTTCGAATAGACAGTGCACAGATACACTCAGCACACGGGCACACTCGTGCATGCTCTCACACGCATGCCGGAGGCACACTCTGGCTCCACCCCTCCTGTGTGCCCTCACACAGCACCAAGAAGTGGTGACCCACGGTTAGACCTCAGACAGCAGTCTGCAGCTTTGACCTCCGACCTCGCATCCTCTGGGGGGATCGTCCACGTGGGGTGCCCCCGGATGTGGTCGTGTCATGGATTTTTATTCCTGGAGAACTTCACTGTGGACTGTGTCACCACACTGCCCCGGGGGCTCGGGAGGCTGGCGCGGCCCTGGGACCCACGAGGTTCACTGGCTGCCATCCAGCCTCTTTGGTCTCAGGGATGAGCCGCTCTCTGCTCTGCCAAGGGTGGCAGGGCAGGAGGGTGGGGGGCGCCTTCAGGAGGGGCTGGGGGCAGCCTCGTGGCTCCCCAGCCTGCCCTGAGCCGGGCATCGGGGGGCCTGCCCCTCGAGGGACAGAGAGGCTCGCAGATCTGTGAACCAGCCTCACAAAGCACCAACGAGGGTGGCACAGAGCTTCGTTCTCGGCTCTGCGTCCGCAGGGAGTGCTCGGTGCTGCCCTGGGGCGCTGGTCACGGGGCCGCGGGCAGGCACCAGGCTGGGGGCTGGAGGCGAGAGCCACCCCGCGGCGGTCATCGGTAGCTTGTCTGGTTGTCTTGTGAGGATGCAGGTGCCATGGTTTCTTACAAGGTCACTGTTAGGGTTAGAAGAACCCCGGGAATCGAGGCCCCTGTGCTGAGATACTGGGCAACGCGCCTGGGACCCTGGGCACACCAGCCCCTCCCCGCCCCCCCAGCAGGTCTGGGGAAAGATCTGGTCCTCCTGGAGCCCCCTGCCCCCACGCAGATGCTAACCAGCCTGCTGATGAGGCTGCACAGGGCAAGGAAAGCCTGGCACTCGGGGGGCTGGAAAACACGCGTGTGCATGGCTGTGCATAACACGTGCACGTGGGTGGTGTACGTGACGTGCACTGTGTGCAGGGCACGTGACATACACACCGCATGGTGTGCCCATGGTATACCGCGCACGCGTGTGGTGTGTGCATGCATGTGGCAGTGCACACACATGTGGCAATGCACCAACACACACATGTGGGTGTGGGTGTAGGTGCACACATGCCCGGACCCTGGGGGGAGTCCAGGCTGCACACACGCTCGCCCCTCGGGCTGTCTGGGCCTCCTCTGCCTCTGCAGGGACCCAGAGTCCCTCCTGTGGGAGACGCGGCTGCCGTCACAGAAGGACTTCAGTCACTGACGTGTATCCTGAGTCAAGGCTTTGCGCCCACATGTTCATGGAGATGCCAGACCCTCTCTCTTTGTGGCAGGGACTTTATTGTTCCCAAACGCCATGGTGGGCAGGCCCCGGTCCCGACAGCGCCCGGCTTCAGAAGTCGAGTGGACATTAGAGGATGTGTGGCGGGCGTTTGCAGGGCACAGACCCCTCAGAGACCCTGCCGGCCCTGGGGGAGGCTGAGGGTCCCTGGAGTGAGGCAGCTGCCCGGGGGCCTGTGATGCTCTCCAGCCCAGGGTGAACAGAGAGCCGGCCTGGGCTGAGGAGCGGGCTGAGTCCTCTGACGCTCCGGACCGACAGGCAGGCTGCCCACCTCTTAAGAACAGACTGTAACAGAACGCACACGTGAGACACTGGGAGACGGTGGGGTGCCTCCTGCCGCAGCCGGGGCCATCGGGGCAGCAGGGGCATCGTGGGCGCGTGCAGGCGCGCAGGGTGGGTCCTCCACCCGACTGCCGGGGACGGGGCGCTGTGGGCTGGAAGCAGGTGACTGTGAGCAGCTGGTGTTCCTGAGCGCGGGCTCCGTGGAGGCACCCGTGGCCCAGAGCGCCTTCCCTCTCACGTCCTTCCCGGGCAGGGGTGAGTTGGGGGTCTGCCAAGGCTGGGTCGAGAGGCGACCCCCCCACCCCAGGGGCAGAGGGCTCTGCTTTGGGGCCGCCCCAGCCGCTACACCGTCGTCTCGTTCCTCCAGGGCCCCGTGCGGATGATGCCTGTGCTGCCCGAGCCAAAGCGGGCAGCGTCCCGCACGTCGCCCTTGAGCAGCCCGTTCTGGCTGGGGCCACCGAAGGGCAGCGACTGTGTCCGGCGGAGCATCTCCAGGCGTGCCGGGCCGCGGGCCGCCTCCCTGCCGGGCCGTGGCGGACAGCTGTAGAGCACGGGGCTGGGGGCGCCGCCCTCGGGCTGGCTGACCAGGGGGAAGGGGTCGCCCTGGGCACAGCAGGCCAGCGCGTGAGGGCCCACAGGGCCCTCTAGCGAGCTGGGCGGGCTTTCTGAGCGCGAGCTGTGCGGGCTGCCGTCCAGGCTGGATGGGATGTGGTAGGCGCACTCCTGCTCGGCCGCGGCTGCCCGGTGCCGGCTGAAGTAGTGCGGCTTAGTTCTGCCCTGGACACACGTGTGCAGGTGCGTGTCGAGCTCGAAGGCGTCCCCCTCGTGCGTGTGGGCTGCATCCTCCATGAGCTGCTCGCAGTGCATCTGGGCACAGCAGGGCGTGGCTGGTGGCAGGCAGCCGACGTGGCCTTGGGTGGCCTGCAGGTTGGTCATCTTGCAGTGGCTGGCGGACGGGTGGCTGAAGCCCAACGCCTTGCCAGGACACGGTGAGTCCTGCAGGCAGGCCACATGGCCCAGAGCGTCCCCGTTGGTGTCGAGGGCAGGGCGGGCGCTGAGCTTCGCAGGGTGGGGGTCCCGGCGGGCGGGGCAGCAAGACCACCAGCAGTGCCACACGTCGTCGCGCTTGGCACAGTGGTGGACGAGCACGAATAGCCCCAGTGTCACGCAGAAGGCGCCGTACAGGCAGCTGAAGACCATGTCCAGGAAGGGGCCCTGCGACACGGCCAGCGCCCCGAAGGCCCACGTGGCTGCGAACAGGAGGAGCGTGGCGGCGGCGGCCCGCAGCTGGGCCCTGAAGGAGTGCTCGTTTTGCAGCAGCGAGGCGGCCCGGCCGCCGGGGGCGGGCGGCGCGCCCCCCGGGCTCCCAGGGCCCCCCTCAGGGCCTGCCAGCCGCTGCTGCTCCTCCGTCGGCTCCCTGAGCTCGTACCTGCGCTCCGGGTGGCGCCGGAGCTGGACGTAGGTGCCGAGGAAGTACGCGCAGGTGACCAGGGCGATGGAGGCCACCGGCCCGTAGAAGGCGCCCAGGCTGGGCTCCCAGGCCATCCAGCAGCTGCGGCGGAGACGGGGGTCAGCAAGGCCTCGCTCCGGGCAGCCTGCTGGGCTGGGGCAGGGCTCACCGCCTCCCCACGGCCACGTGATAAGGAGACACCAGCATGGCCGGGCTGGGGCGGGGGCCCAGGGAGGGCCCAGGACGTGGGGCTTCACCCCCCAGGGCAGCTGTGGGAGGAGCGCGGGGGTCGGGCGGCCTTCCGGCCCCAGGAGGCGCTGCTGAGGAGGGCGGAGGGCCCAGCCCCACAGCCCTCGACCCGCAGAGGGGCCTCGGGCGGGCCGGGGGCGGGAGTGGGGAGGGTTAGGGTTAGGTCGGCCGTCCGGGCCCCGCACGCGGCTGGGGCCGCTCGCCGCCCTGGGCCGCCCCTCGCACCCCACCAGGCCCTCCCTGTGCGGCCAGACCAGCCCGTGGCGCGGGCGGGGGTGTGGCGGCGCCCGAGGCGGGGGAGGCGGCTCTGGGCCCCTGGGAGGCGCGCGGGGGGTCGCGGCCCATCCTGCGCCCCCGCGGGCCGCCCGGTACTCACTATGCCGCATCCTCGGCCACCATCCCGTAGTTCCTGATGTTCGTGGCGGCCGTGACGCCGCAGATGACCAGAGGGGCCCCGCCGCCGACGAGGTAGAACCTGCGGGGGAGGGGCGCTCACTGCCCTCGGGGCCCCCGCACCCCAGGGCAGCCCCGCCCCCTGCGCTGCCCGCGCAAGGCAGGGGGAGGCCCTGCTGTCCGCTGCCCGTGCGGCAGCATCCCGGCCTGACTGAAGAGCGCCGCCGGTGTCCGGCCGGACCTGGCATCCCCCACGCCTCTCCCCCACCAGATGTGTATAAGAGACAGGCCGGGGCCATCGGGGCAGCAGGGGCATCGTGGGCGCGTGCAGGCGCGCAGGGTGGGTCCTCCACCCGACTGCCGGGGACGGGGCGCTGTGGGCTGGAAGCAGGTGACTGTGAGCAGCTGGTGTTCCTGAGCGCGGGCTCCGTGGAGGCACCCGTGGCCCAGAGCGCCTTCCCTCTCACGTCCTTCCCGGGCAGGGGTGAGTTGGGGGTCTGCCAAGGCTGGGTCGAGAGGCGACCCCCCCACCCCAGGGGCAGAGGGCTCTGCTTTGGGGCCGCCCCAGCCGCTACACCGTCGTCTCGTTCCTCCAGGGCCCCGTGCGGATGATGCCTGTGCCGCCCGAGCCAAAGCGGGCAGCGTCCCGCACGTCGCCCTTGAGCAGCCCGTTCTGGCNTAAAGCTGAAACTCCAGTACTTTGGCCACCTCATGCGAAGAGTTGACTCTTTGGAAAAGACTCTGATGCTGGGAGGGATTGGAGGCAGGAGGAGAAGGGGACGACTGAGGATGAGATGGCTGGATGGCATCATGGACTCGATGGACGTGAGTCTGAGTGAACTCCAGGAGATGGTGATGAACAGGGAGGCCTGGCGTGTTGTGATTCATGGGGTCGCAAAGAGTCGGACACGACTGAGAGACTGAACTGAACTGAAGACAGAGTAGTATAGTGTAGAATTAGTATTAGTATAATTAGTAGTATAATTAATATTAATATTATTGATTAGTATTAGTATAACTGCTACTGGTACTGCTAAGTCACTTCAGTCATGTCCGACTCTGTGCAACCCCATAGATGGAAGCCCACCAGGCTCCCCATTCCCTGGGATTCTGCAGGCAAGAACACTGGAGTGGGTGTATTAGTATAAAATAGATGCTAAGTCCTATGGTAGAAGTGGGCTTCATAGGTGGTGCTAAGGATAAAGAATCCACCTGCCAGTGCAGGAGACAAGAGATGCGGGTTCAATCCTTGGGTCAAGGAGATCTCCTGGAGGAGCACATGGCAACCTTCTCCAGTATTCTTGCCTGGAGAATCCCATGGACAGAGGAGCCTGGTGGGCTACAGTCCACAGAGTAGCAAAGAGTCAGACATGATTTAAGCGACTTAGAACGCACACATGGTAGAAGTTTATTAACAGGATATTCCTCTGGAGTATCCAGATAAGCACAGAGGAGAGGCAGTCAAGCCGACTATGGTAGAAGGAGGGATATGGAATTGACTTCTTTTTATTATAGCAGCTACTCCTCTAAATTCAAGGTGAACTTATGTAAAGTACAGAAAAATAGTTTAAAAAATTATTCTTTTGTAAATCAATATTGCTGTGCAATGAATTATTAAATGGATGATTATATTTTCAAATTTTTCTTAGGATGAATGAATAGCTGTCAGCATGAAGTCAGACAAAGCCTTTTTTAAATCTGTCTAATATTCTGAACATAAAATTGTCTATTAATGTAAACATATCAATTTCCCAGCCAAATCAATCCTGTTCATATGAGGTCAGTTGTAGGATAAGCTGCTATGAAAAGGAAGACTTGAATGATAGTTTACATGGGCTAGAAGTGTCTTTCGTCTTATGAAAGTAACTGCGTAGGATTTTTAAGGCTGATATGTTGGCTTCACAATATTAGAGACCCAGGTTCCTTCTACCTGCTGTGTCACCGTCTTCCACACACAGATTTGACCTTAGGCCACAAGATAGCTGTTTCAGCTGTCACCATAGTGACTCCATTCCAGCAGCCCAGAGGGAGAAATGGAAAATAGATCACACATGTTTCCTTTGAAAACATGACCCAAACGTTAACATACCATCCCAATTACAACCCAGAGACCAGAACTTATTTTTAGACCACTTTCGCTGCAAGAAATGTTAGGAAAGGTGGCCTTTAGCCATGTAATGATGTGCTCAGTGAAAAAGTTGATTACTATGCCAAGTAAGAAAGAATAACTATGAAGAAACAAATTGTAGTCTCTGCCATACCATCACATTGTGATCTTAATTTTCAGGTGTTAGATTCATTTGTGGAAATGTAGGAAATTTCTTAAGATGTAATCAAATGAACTGTGCAGAAAATCAATTACATATTCAGAATAGTTGTCTCATATTCATTGCTTACACCTTTATCATTATCAACAAAGCTTTCATGTTAATGATTAAGATGAAACGTGCAACATATTCTTTAAGAACAAACGTATAAGTTTCTTAGAAAGAAGACAGAAACATATGCATATCTGCATGTCTTTCTGTAACACATTTTCTAATACATATATATATATCTTTCTATAACATTATATAATATATATGTTCACTTTTACTTTTTTAGAACATGCTTGATTGTGGAGCTCTTTATTCTATTTTATTTTTAATGCTTTTGAACAGCGTGACCTTTATTCAGTTGAAAGGACCCTAGTTAGGAGTTTGAATACTTATGTTCGAGGTCTTGTTCTGCTACTAATTATCTGTGTGACCTTGGGAAATTATCCTTACCAATCTAGTTTCAATTTCCTCATCTGCCAAATGAAGGTGTTGGACAAGGTGATCTCCAAGGTCCAATTCTGCTGTAATTTCCATGATTCTCTGACTCACAGTACACTGTGAGTGCTGATCTAATTAATTTTCTTAGTCACCTTCACGACACTCAACAGAATATATTTTCTCATGATGTTCAAGAGGTTGATTCGTACATCTGTAAAGATTTCAGTTAAACATAAACACTAATTCTGGCGTTCCTGAAAGGCACAGGGTTGAATTTATGGTAATGTACACTAATTGCATAGTGCAACTCTTTTGTCCCTTCTTTGTTCTTCTTGCGTCAATTTTGCACATCTCTGTCTCCTGAGAAGCTGTGAAATGGGGTGAAGTTAATTTTTATACCCACAGTGTTACATTCAATGCTTCATGTTCAAAGCCATTTCTTAAAAACAAATGAGCCTTTTAAAATGTTTTACACTGTTTAAAAGGGAATGATTTCTTTAAATCCCACCATGTATTCAGTTTATGTATCATGTTGTTATTTTCACTGTACATAATTATTTCCTACTGCTGCTGCTGAGTCACTTCAGTTGTGTCCGACTCTGTGTGACCCCATAGACGGCAGCCCACCAGGATGCCCCATCCCTGGGATTCTCCAGGCAAGAACACTGGAGTGGGTTGCCATTTCTTTCTCCAAAGCTTGAAAGTGAAAAGTGAAAGTGAAGTCACTCAGCCGTGTCCGACCCTCAGTGACCCCATGGACTGCAGCCTTCCAGGCTCCTCCATCCATGAGATTTTCCAGGCAAGATTACTGGAGTGGGGTGCCATTGCCTTCTCCGAATTATTTCCTAGTTCTATAGATTATACATTTTGCTGAGCTCCAAGAACAAAAACATAATATATTGCAATCAGTCCTCAAGTTGAGCATCATTTAGGGGTTCATTTAGGGCACAGGCCATATATAAGTACAGAGATCCTTTAAATGACTTAAGAATCACCAAGGAAAGAGGAGAGCTAAAGACAGTTTCTAGAGTCTCTGCTAGGTTTGTCCATTAATATAAGAACAGGACTTAAGCAGAGTTTGATGCAGCTATCTGAACAAAGGAAATTATTTAAACTAAGGTGTGGAAGTTAGCCTATCTAACTAATAATTTGAAGGAGGTGCTTAGAGATGAATAGTAAAATACATACTGCAGGCATTGCATGTGGACAGATGCAAGAGCCTGCGATGCTGTATTGGGAGCTTTGCAGTGAAGATTCAGTTGTTTTTCTCTCCACCTGATGTGACATGCATGTTCATATAGAAAGCAATTAAAGTTTTTGATAATCTAGTTAATAGATTTGGTGGCACTATGGATAGGGCAAGGAGACACTGAAAATGATGACAAAATTTAGTAAATAACTGGATAAGAAAGAAGTGTCAAGAAATGTGTAGGGATTCTGATATTTTACCCTACTTGTGGGCTAATCTTTTTACCCTACTTGTGGGCTAATCTGTGAGCCTGTTACCTTTCATGGATGTTGACAAAAGACGCTCCTGAGTCTGGAACAAAGGACCTTATTACTCACCACACAGCAAAGCAGTGAACACACCAGCATACTTTTTGTGAGGTCCCCTTGCCTCCAGTGCACACAGGGATGAAGTGATGGGTCCAAATAGATGCTTTATATATGGTGGGATTTCATCACAGCTGAGAAACCCAGCATCAAGAGCCCAACAGCTTTTGAGCAAAAAAATATATATATATATTCTGGTGGCTCAGTGGTAAAGAATGATCCTGCAAAGCAGGAGACTTGCAGGAGACTGGGGATCGATCCCTGGGTTGGAAAGATCCCCTAGGAAAGAAAATGGCAACCCACTCCAGTATTCTTGCCTGGGAGATCCATGGAGAGGAGCCTGGCAGGCTGCAGTCCATGGGGTCACCAAGAGACAGACATGACTGAGCAAGTAAACAATAATAACAACAATCAGGAAACAAGCTAGTCCCCCTCCCCTGGGGCGGTGCATAGTCACACAGTAGTCACCATCAGGCTGAGGTTGCCTTGACCTACTTACCTGTCTGTATGACAAGCTACAGAAACCGCCCAGTATCAGGACAGATAAGGCTTACCATCTGGCACACTCAGCAAGAATGTGCAGGGAAGCTCAGGGCTCATGGTAACTCTGTTCCAACAACAGAATTCAAAATCGATTCCCAGATTTTCTGCACTAGACTCTCAACCTCTGAAGAGCATGCACTCAGATTTACTCATCTTCAAAATCTCAGTTGGCTGGCATAGATGAAGCCTTATTTACCCATATCTATACCTGTATCTCTTAGTTCCCTAGAGCTGCTCCAAAAAACAACCACAAACTGGGTGGTGAAAAGCAAAAGCAAAAAGCAGGCATTTATTTTTATAACATTCAAGAGGCTGGAAATCCAAAATGAAGGTCCTGACAAAGCCAAGCTCCCTTTGAAAGCTCTAGGAGGAATATGTTCTTTCCCCTCACTAGCTGTGGGTGGTTGTCAACACTTGGGCTTATAGTCACATCTCTTGAGTCTCTGCCTCCTTGATCATATGACCTTATTCTCTCTGTGAGTCTGTGTCTCTGTGCCACCTCCTCTTCTTGTAAGGACACCAGGATTTGGATGTAGAGCCTAGCCTTAACTAGCATGAACTCATTTACATTTAAATTATTACATCTTCAAAGACCGCATTTCCAAATAAGGTCACATTGTGAGGTCTTTCAGTGCGCATGAATTTGGAGGGGTGGACGTGATATAGCCCAGTGTAAACTCTATATCTGTATCTGGTCAGGGAGTATATGAATGAATCAGTATGTTAATTAACAAATAAATACATGAATGAGTTCAAGACAATGTAATGCCTTGACTATATGAATATGGATCCAAAGGCAGGAAAATAATATTAAAAAATGGAAGAATTCAGTATGCTATATTTAAGTTGATAATGAGACTTCAGGTGAAAAAAAACCCAGAGGCAGTTGAATAAAGTTGAGTGCTGACACTCCGTGGTTCATTTTGCTGTATAGCATATTATTCTCTGCAATAATATGGCTCTGGTGTTTCCCTCCACTTATTCATATATTCATTCTGCAGTGCTTAGCTCACATGATATCTCCTTTTTGTTTTTTCCTGTCTACATGGGTTGTATTTTTACAACTTCTACCACTCTTACTAGCATAACCCATAATTTATTTTTGTTTACATTATGTATTTATTATATATGTTTAGAATAATAGGCACATGGAATTCACAAAGAAAGTCTGTTTATTTTTTAATCCTCCCTTTTCCATTTTCCTCACACAATATTATTTTAAAATGTTGCTAGACACTCTTTCATGCATTGGAGAAGGAAATGGCAACCCTCTCCAGTGTTCTTGCCTGGAGAATCCCAGGGACAACCAAACACAGGCTGTATGTAAATGCTTTATTCACTATCCCTCTGTCCCACATGTATCTGAAAATTGGTTTGCTTACTTTAGTCTTCGTCCTGATTATCTGCTACTTTGGGCACAGGTAAAGCCATTTCAATATTCACTTGTTTAACTAGTAATCCATGGCAGATATAAAATGAAAGTGAAAGTTCATACTGAGACCCTATCTTATTAACAAATAGCATGAGCTGTTGAGTGTGGCATTGTATCCTCTTTTGGCAGATCACAGGCAGAATTCTCATTTAAGAAACTTAATTCTGGGGAATTCCCCAGTGGTCCAGTGGTGAGGACTTTGCTAGGGCCCAGGTTCCACTGATCCCTAGTTGGTGAACCAAGGTCCCACCACAAGCTGGGTGGCAGCAGTACCACCCCATAAAAAGAAATTTAATTCTGGACCTAGTTGGAATTTAAGTTCTATGAAATCAGTAAATAGTGGCAATCTTTATCCGTTAACCAAGTCTTGTTCATTTGATATAGACAAGTTGATTTATCAGCTAGACGCTTCAAACAAGAGTCTGTGGCAAATAGATATGAATTGTGTGATATATCATATACTAGTCCCTTGATAACTATTTGCAGAATAAATAAAATTGTTATTAAATTACAAAATAATATGAATAAAGCCATTTAAAATCTAAGAAAGCAGGTAACTACTTTCTGGGGACTTACCATGTGATTAATTTTTACATATATCATCTAAACCAAGCCCCTGTGATGATTATTTGTATGTGTCAGCTTGGCTATGCTATAGTACTTAGTTATTCAATCAAACAATTTGGGGAAAAAACAAAAAAAGATTGTATAGTTTGGGGAGACTGTGTGTATTCAGAGTTTTATAGAAAGAAAAAGACCGAATGAAAACCAAATGTGTGTTTGTAGAACTAACATTTATTATAAGACTTAAAGAAAGACTGATCTTATATTTTACAGAATGTTCTATATAAAAACCAAGCTTTTGCACTTTATATGAAAGTGCAAAAAGCTAAGTGATATCCTTAGTGAAAAACTAAGAATATTTTTTAAAAATAGGTTAATACTTCAGATTAAATGATCGACCACATCCATTTTAATTGAATATTCTCTACTTAGGTCGGTAAATGTGAAATGAATTAATGTTATCCAGTATTGAAAACAAAATTTGGAGTAGCTATTCAGATACATAGTTAGCCCTTCAAAGGAGAAAAGAATAATAAATTCCTGTAAAAAAAAGATTAAAAAATGAATCAATTTCAATCACAGTTTATTTGAAAACTCATCATACTGAATGTTTCTGATTTATGCACATTTGCAGTTTTATTCCATATTGTGTACAATGGTGAGATTCACTGAATTTGTGACTGATGCTTTTAAGGGTTAAATAGGTTCCTTTTCTGATTAAGTTCATATTTTGTTTTCTTATGAGCCACCTCAACCCCTTAATGAGTACCTTAGTCATTACTTATTCAATGTTTGTTGACTTCACTGTCCTATAAATCCAGTAAAGCTAGAAAATGTGTCCATGTTCGCCTTTACTGAATCCCAGCACTGCTTCTATGTAATGTGCATCTAGAAGAATGTAAGAAGAATGTAAGAGGGAAGACAGATAATAAACAGTCAGCAAAGAAATATGTAATACAATTTTGGATAAGGTTAAAATCTGTGGAGAAAATAAACAGATGGATTTATATGACTGGAGGAGAGGGTCATTTGACATAGGAGAATCTCTGAATAAGTAAGATTTGCGCAAAGGTATAAAAGATGAGAAAAAGTTTATATAAAATAGAGTTTTGGATAAATCTGGGAAATGGAAAGAAAAAATGCAAAGACACTGAACATTGTAAGCTGGGAGTTAAAAGATCTATCATGAGGTATCCTGCCTTCAGTGGAGAGTAAAGTAAAAACAAGTTATTGTAAGCCAGGCTTCAGCAATACGTGAACCGTGAACTCCCTGATGCTCAAGCTGGTTTTAGAAAAGGCAGAGGAACCAGAGATCAAATTGCCAACACCTGCAAGAGATGTTGCAGATGGAAAAAGCAAGAGAGTTCCAGAAAAACATCTATTTCTGCTTTATTAACTACGCTGGACTGGAAGAAACACAAGCTGGAATCAAGATTGCCGGGAGAAATATCAATAATCTCAGATATGCAGATAACACCACCCTTATGGCAGAAAGTGAAGAGGAGCTAAAAAGCCTCTTGGTGAAAGTGAAGGAAGAGAGTGAAAAAGTTGGCTTAAAGCTCAACATTCAGAAAACGAAGATCATGGCATCTGGTCCCATCACTTCATGGGAAATAGATGG
>SJYX01011882.1:266595-284069 GCA_006410675.1 Oreotragus oreotragus
AATGGCAGGCTGGGCGGGAGAGGAGCGCGGGGAGGGCCGCGGGGAGGAGCGTGGGGAGGAGTGTGGGGAGGGGCGCAGGGAGGAGTGTGGGGAGAATGGCAGGCTGGGCAGGAGAGGAGCGTGGGGAGGAACGTGGGGAGGCGCGCGGGGAGGCGCGTGGGGAGGAGTGTGGGGAGAATGGCAGGCTGGGCGGGAGAGGAGCGCGGGGAGGGCCGCGGGGAGGAGCGTGGGGAGGAGTGTGGGGAGGGGCGCAGGGAGGAGTGTGGGGAGAATGGCAGGCTGGGCAGGAGAGGAGCGTGGGGAGGAACGTGGGGAGGCGCGCGGGGAGGCGCGTGGGGAGGAGTGTGGGGAGAATGGCAGGCTGGGCGGAGAGGAGCGCGGGGAGGAGCGTGGGGAGGAGTGTGGGGAGAATGGCAGGCTGGGCGGGAGAGGAGCGCGGGGAGGGCCGCGGGGAGGAGCGTGGGGAGGAGTGTGGGGAGGGGCGCAGGGAGGAGTGTGGGGAGAATGGCAGGCTGGGCAGGAGAGGAGCGTGGGGAGGAACGTGGGGAGGCGCGCGGGGAGGCGCGTGGGGAGGAGTGTGGGGAGAATGGCAGGCTGGGCGGAGAGGAGCGCGGGGAGGAGCGTGGGGAGGAGTGTGGGGAGAATGGCAGGCTGGGCGGGAGAGGAGCGCGGGGAGGGCCGCGGGGAGGAGCGTGGGGAGGAGGGTGGGGAGGGGCGCAGGGAGGAGTGTGGGGAGAATGGCAGGCTGGGCAGGAGAGGAGCGTGGGGAGGAACGTGGGGAGGCGCGCGGGGAGGCGCGTGGGGAGGAGTGTGGGGAGAATGGCAGGCTGGGCGGAGAGGAGCGCGGGGAGGAGCGTGGGGAGGAGTGTGGGGAGAATGGCAGGCTGGACGGGAGAGGAGTGTGGGGAGGAGTGTGGGGAGTAGTGTGGGGGAGAATGGACACGTGTGTGTGCAGCCAGTGTCAGAAATCAAGGTCAGTGGTCGGGAGAGGAGTGTGGGGGAGAATGGACACGTGTGTGTGCAGTCAGTGTCAGAAATCAGGGTCAGCTGGACGTGCTCAGGCAGGTGGTGGCACGAGTGATGTCGACCTTTTAGGAATCAGTGAACTACGTGGAAGAGAATGGGTGACTTTAATGCAGATGACCACTCCTGTGGGACTTCCCAGGTGGCACTAGTGCCTGTCAATGTAGGAGATGCACCAGCTGTGGGTTTCATCCCTGGGTGGGGAAGATCTTCTGGAGTAGGAAAGGGCAACCCACTCTAGTATTCTTGCCTGGAGAATCTCATGGCCAGAGGAACCTAGGGGCTACAGTCCATAGCATAGGGTCACAAACAGTCAGACACACTGAAGTGACTTAGCATGCTCTGTGGGCAAGAATCCCTTAGAAGAAATGGAATAGCCCTCATAGTTAACGAAAGGGTCCGAAATACAATACTTTGGTGCAATCCCCAAAACAACAGAGTGATCTCTGTTCATTTCCAAGGCAAACCGTTCACATCACAGTAATCCAAGCCTATGCACCAACCACTAATGAGAAGAAGCTGAAGTTGAACGGTTCTATGAAGACCTATAAGACCTAGAGCCAACACACACACACACACACACACACACACAAAGATGTCATTTTCATCACAGTAGGTTGGAATGCAAAAGCAGGAAGTCAAGAGATACCTGGAGTAACAGGCAAGTTTGGCCTTGGAGTACAAGCAGGGCAAAGGCTGATAGGGTTTTGCCAAGAGAACGCACTGGTCATAGCAAACACCCCCTTCCAACAACACAAGAGAAGACTCTACACATGGACATCACCAGATGGTCAACACTGAAATCAGATTATATTCTTTGCAGCCAAAGATGGAGAAGCTCTATACAGTCAGTAGAAACAAGACTGGGAGCTGACTGTGGCTCAGATCATGAACTCTTTATTGCCAAAGTCAGACTTAAATTGAAGAAAGTAGGGAAAGCCACTAGACCATTCAGGTACGACCTAAATCACATCCCTTACGATTATACGTGCTTATACAGTGAAGGTGACAAATAGGTTCAAGGGGTTAGATCTGGTGTAGACAAAGTGCCTGAAGAACTATGGATGGAGGTTGGTAATACTGTACAGCAGACAGTGACCAAACCTCCCAAAGAAAAGAAATTCAAGACGGTAAAGTGGTCGTCTGAGGAGACCTGACAGATGCCTGAAGGGAGAAGAGAAGTGAAAGGCGAGGGAGAAAGGGAAAGGCACACCCAACCGAACGCAGAGTCCCAGAGAACAGCACAGAGAGACAAGAAAGCCTTCCTCAGTGATCAGTGCAAAGAAGCAGAGGAAAACAGCAGAATGGGAAGGACTAGAGGTCTCTTCAAGAGAATTAGAGATACCAAGGAACACTTCATGCAAAGATGGGCTCGATAAAGGACAGTGATGGTATGGACCTAACAGAAGCAGCAAATACTAAGAAGAGGTGGCAAGAATACACAGAAGAATTGTACAAGAAAGGTCTTAATGACCCGGATAGCCGCAATGATGTAATCACTCATCTAGAGCCAGACAGAATGTGAAGTCAAGTGGGTCTTAGGAAGCATCACTATAAACAAAGCTAGTGGAGGTGATGGAATTCCAGCTGAGCTATTTCAAATCCTAAAAGATGCTGCTGGTAAAGTGCTGCACTCAATATGCCAGCAAATTTGGAAAACTCAGCAGTGGCCACAGGACTGGAAAAAGTGTTTTCATCCCAACCCCAAAGAAAGGCAATGCCAAAGAATGCTCAGAGTGAAAGTGAAGTTGCTCAGTCGTGTCCGACTCTTTGCGACCCCGTGGACTATAGCCTATGAGGCTCCTCCATCCACGAAATTTTCTAGGCAAGAGTACTGGAGTGAGTTGCCATTCCCTTCTCCAAAAGGATGTTCAAACTACTGNAAGTGTTTTCATCCCAACCCCAAAGAAAGGCAATGCCAAAGAATGCTCAGAGTGAAAGTGAAGTTGCTCAGTCGTGTCCGACTCTTTGCGACCCCGTGGACTATAGCCTATGAGGCTCCTCCATCCACGAAATTTTCTAGGCAAGAGTACTGGAGTGAGTTGCCATTCCCTTCTCCAAAAGGATGTTCAAACTACTGTACAATTGCACTCATTCCATATGTTAGCAAGATTACGCTCAAAATCCTTCAAGCTAGGCTTCAACAGTACATGAACTGAGAACTTTCTGATGTACAAGCTGGATTTAGAAAAGGAACCTGTATGCAGGTCAAGAAACAACAGTTAGAACTGGACAGGGAACAAAGCATTGGTTCAAAATTTGGAAAACAGTCTGTCAAAGCTATACATTATCACCCTGCTAATTTAACTTACATGCAGCACACATCACGCAAAATGCTGGGCTGGATGAAGCGCAAGCTGGAATCAAGGCTGCAGGGGGAAAGGTCAACAACCTGAGATGCGCAGATGACACCACTCTAGTGGCAGAAAGTGAAGAGGAGCCGAAGAGGCTCCTGATGAGGGTGAAAGAAGAGGGAGAAAAAGGTGGCTTCAAGCTCAACACAGAAGACTAAGGTCACGGCATCCGGTCCCAACTGTGGTGCTGGAGAAGACTCTTGAGAGTCCCTTGGACTGCAGGGAGATCAAGCCAGTCAGTCCCAAAGGAAATCAACCCTGAATATTCATTGGAAGGACTGGCGCTAAAGCTGAAGCTCCAATACTTTGGCCACCTGAGGCGAAGAACTGACTCAATGGAAAAGACCCTGATGCTGGGAAAGATTGAAGGCGGGAGGAGCAGAGGACGACAGAGGATGAGATGGTTGGATGGCATCACCGACTCGATGGACACACTGCTGTTCAGTCACGCAGTCCTGTCTAGCTCTTTGCAGCCTCATGGGCTGCTGCATCCTGGCTTACCTGTCCTTCACAGTCTCTCGGAGTTTGCTCAGACAATGGACACGTGTTTGAGCAACCTCTGGGCTTTCCTGGTGGCTCAGATAGTAAAGAATCTGCCTACAATGAGGGAGACCCAGGCTCAATCCTTGGGTCAGGAAGATCCCCTGGAGAAGGGCGTAGCTACCCACTCCCGTATTCTTGCCTGGAGAATCCCATGGAGGGAGGAGCCTGGTGGGCTACAGTCCATGGGGTCCCAGAGTCAGACGTGACTCAGTGACTGAACAACAAGAAGCCAGTGTGTCCCCAGATGGTGAGGTGGTGAAGGTCCCCCGGGTTCAGGCAGGGGCAAGGTGACCGTGCCTCTGGTCCCTCTGAGCATCTCCTGGATGCCGGCATGTGACGAGGCAGCAGAGGAACAAAGGTACCAGTCGATGCTCTTCCGTCCACAGGCGCCCTGACTGGTTCCCTGAAAACTGCTGTGGCAGCTCCAAGACAGCTGCTGGGAATAAGGAGCGAGTCGAGACGGCTGCCAGCTTATCGCACAGAGACCAGTCACCAGCTTATCAGAGACCAGTCACCGGCTTATCAGAGATCAGTCACCAGCTTATCACAGAGACCAGTCACCAGCTTATCAGAGATCAGTCACCAGCTTATCAGAGACCAGTCACCAGCTTATCACAGAGATCAGTCACCAGCTTATCAGAGATCAGTCACCAGCTTATCACAGAGACCAGTCACCAGCTTATCAGAGATCAGTCACCAGCTTATCAGAGACCAGTCACCAGCTTATCACAGAGATCAGTCACCAGCTTATCAGAGATCAGTCACCAGCTTATCACAGAGACCAGTCACCAGCTTATCAGAGATCAGTCACCAGCTTATCAGAGACCAGTCACCAGCTTATCACAGAGATCAGTCACCAGCTTATCAGAGATCAGTCACCAGCTTATCACAGAGACCAGTCACCAGCTTATCAGAGACCAGTCACCAGCTTATCACA
This sequence comes from Oreotragus oreotragus, assembly GCA_006410675.1. Taxonomy (NCBI): domain Eukaryota; kingdom Metazoa; phylum Chordata; class Mammalia; order Artiodactyla; family Bovidae; genus Oreotragus; species Oreotragus oreotragus. The sequence continues at coordinate 271,453 of SJYX01011882.1, forward strand.
GAGACCAGTCACCAGCTTATCAGAGATCAGTCACCAGTTTATCACAGAGACCAGTCACCAGCATATCAGAGACCAGTCACCAGCTTATCAGAGACCAGTCACCAGCTTATCAGAGACCAGTCACCAGCTTATCACAGAGATCAGTCACCAGCTTATCAGAGATCAGTCACCAGTTTATCACAGAGACCAGTCACCAGCTTATCAGAGACCAGTCACCAGCTTATCACAGAGACCAGTCACCAGCCTATCAGAGACCAGTCACCAGCTTATCAGAGACCAGTCACCAGCTTATCACAGAGATCAGTCACCAGTTTATCACAGAGATCAGTCACCAGCTTATCAGAGACCCGTCACCAGCTTATCACAGAGATCAGTCACCAGCCTATCAGAGACCAGTCACCAGCTTATCAGAGACCAGTCACCAGCTTATCACAGAGATCAGTCACCAGTTTATCACAGAGACCAGTCACCAGCCTATCAGAGATCAGTCACCAGTTTATCACAGAGACCAGTCACCAGCCTATCAGAGACCAGTCACCAGCTTATCAGAGACCAGTCACCAGCTTATCAGAGATCAGTCACCAGCATATCGAAGTCATGCTTCATAGGAGACTAAAGTGCTGTTTGCAGTGACATCAGGTCAAAACCCTGGAGGCTCTTTTTTCTAAACTGAAAATTATGGGAGCTTCCCTGGTGGTCTAGTGGGTAAGAGTCTGCCTGTCAATGCAGGGGACATGTGTTCAGTCCCTGGTCTGGGACGATCCCGTGTGCTGCGGAGCAAAGAAGCCCCCGCACAGCAGGCTGAGCCTGCCTACCTGGAGCCCAGGCCCGGCAACAAGAGGCCGTCGCACCGCCCCTAGGGAGCAGCTCCGCCCACCACAGCTAGGGAAAGGCTGTGTGCACAGCGGTGAAGACCCACTGGAGCCAAAAATACGATAAAATAATAAATAAATAAATTAAAAAAAAACTTATATGGAAACATTAAGGGCCCGGGCTATCTGAAAAGCAGGCAGCGTGCCACACCCCCGACTGCAGGGAGGGACTCTGATGCCCAGCATAGGGACCAGAAGGAAGGCTGACAGCAGGCGGGGCTGCTCAGCTCTGCCCCATCAGGCTGACGAGGGGTCTCCCGTGGAGACAGCAGCTAAGCGCGGCCCCTCCGCTTGGAGCTTCCCTTCCTGGGGTGAGGCTGGGGCTCCTCACGAGAAGACAGACCGCCTGGCAGGGGCTTGTGGAGGCGGCGCTTTTGGCCTGGTGACAAGCAGTGACGGGAGATGAGCCCCCCAGCCCCGGCCTGGGCTGGGCCCCCAGTCGCTGCCTGTAGCCCCTCCGAGCCTGCTCCCACCTGGAAGTCCCGCTGTCCCTCTCCTGGGCACAGGCCCTCTCGTTGCTCTGTCACCTGCAGCTCCAGGTCCAGTCTCACCCCCTCGCTGTAGCTCGGTGCCCGCCTCACCGTCGCGTGGTGCCCCCCAAACCGCTGCCCGCCTGCCTGGCTGCCTGCACACCGTCTGTGCTGCTGCAGGGCGGCCGCGTCTGCAGCTGAAGGCGCCGCGGTGGGGCAGGGCCCACGCAGACCCAAGCTCCTCTGGCCGTGAGCTCCGAGGGCCTCCTCTGGGGCCCTGGGTGTGAGCATGGGCCATGAGACCAGTCTGGAGGGAAGGGAAAGGGCAGCGACGGGCCCTGAACAGGCCGGATTCGCAGGATCTGCTGCAGGCCAGCGGGCCCGGCTGAGCGAGGGGCCACCTGGGGTCTGGACGCTGGAGTTGCCCCCACTGGGCGGGGCTGCGAAAAGGAGGGGCCTCTGCAGACCCTTCGGGTGCAGCGAACAGCCTGCAGGACTCCAGTTGTGCGCCCACAGGGGCCACGCCAGGCCAGACGGAGCTCCAGGGACAACAGCCGGGTGGCCTCAGGGCGTGGGGAGACTCAGGGGAGCCAGTTCTGCTCTGGGCGCACAGCAAAGGGACCCGCCTGCTGGACCCCCGGCCCGTCCGCTGCCCTCCCCTCCCCCCATGCCGCACTGGGCCCAGCACGCCGGCAGCCACGGAGAGACGCCCTGGGTTTCGATGAAGAGGCTCCTTCAGCACGTGGTGAGGTGATGTTGCAAGCGGGCAAGGGGCCTCTGCTCAAGTCTGCAACCCACAGCGTCCCAGGACCCAGAGCCCCTCAGAGGACCCCAGCCACCCGGGGACAGCTCACCAGGAGACCCCGCTGCCGGCCTCACTTTGGGCAGGTCGGTGACCCCTCCCCTCCTTCCCCCGGCACTGCCCATGGGTCCAGATGGGTCCCCCAACTCGCCCAGGAGGAGACCCAGCCCAGCGGGGGTCCGGAGCGCTGGGCGGGCTTGGCCCGCCTTCCCCCAAGGCGGACAGTACCCCCAGCCCCCTGGGAGGGGCTGCCGCCTGGGCCAGACTGTGCCCTCGCCCTGGGGTCCTGCAGGTGGGCTCTCACGGCCTCTCCGCCGCCCCTGGTCGGGCCCCTGCAGCCCGCCGCCTCCCGCCTCTGCGGGGAGCCTCGCCCTTCTCGGGTGTTCGGCTCCGCGTCCAGCACCTGCGGGACCGCGGCCGGCAGAGGGTGCTGGGGGCCCGGGGCGCTGTCCTCGCGGCAGCCGCCGGGCGCCCGGGCCGGTGCGAGGCCCTGCCCGGCCCCCGCCGCCTCCGCGGACCCTCCTGCTCCGCCTCAGCTCCCACCCCCAGCGGATCCCCGCCCGCCCGCTCCAGTGAGGTCGTGACCCCAGGGCCGGGGCGGCCGCTGCAAGAAGCGGGAGCGTGGAAGCCCGGGTCAACCCGGGGGGCTCCGGAAGGGCCCGCCCCACGCGCCTGGGAGAGCCCGCGGGCTGGTTTCGGATTCCAGCGCCTGGCCTGTGTACGATACATTTGCCTGCTGCTAAGTCGCTCCGTCACCGACTGCAGCGCGCCAGGCTCCTCTGTCCGTGGGAGTCTCCAGGCAAGAATGCTGGGGTGGGTTGCCATGCTCCCCTCCAGGGGATCCTCCTGACCAGGGGTCAGGCCCGGGGCTCTTACGCCTCTGTGTTGGTAAGGGGCTCCTTAACCACCAGCGCCACCTGGGAAGCCCCGACGATAAATTCATGTCGTTTTAATTTGTTCCAATAGGAGCAGGAAACTAACCTGGTCCCCAGGCTCACACTACCCAGAAAGGCATGTCCCAGCAGAAAGCACAGAATTGTAAGTGGAATCACGGAGCGGAACCTGAGAGGCGTGTCACCGAGAAGGGTGGGTTTGCAGGGGGTGCAATGTTGGTGCCCAGGCTCCTGCTTCCGGCTGGGGGAGTCGGAAAGACACCCGTGACAGGTGATGCGGGGGACGTGCCTACCTAGTTCTGCAGCAGCGGAAGGATGGACGGACGGACAGACGGCCCAGAGGCGGACAGGAGGAGGCTGGGTGCTCAGCGGGGAGTGCAGATGGGACCCCAGAGCCCCTGCTCCGGGGATAGATGGGCACAACCTGGGGGATGGTGCGGTCACGACCCCACCCCCACCAGGAGCATCGTGACTACAGTGGCTGCCCACTTATCCGCATCACGCAGCCAGATGGTGACACAGTTTCAGACACGGGTCTGGAACGCACGCTGGGCAGTGAAATAAACCTGATAAAAATATAAAATGAGCGAGTCCATGTGTATACGGCCCAAAATCAGTGCAGACAAATTTAGTGGTAAAAGTATAAAAAGAAAGGCTATAAAAGTCGTGAGTCAGGACGGGGGTGGGGCATGGCTGAGTTTCCTGCAGAGGAGGCTTCCGTTTCTTCCTTTGAAGGGCACAGGACTGTTTCATAAACCTGCATTGATGTTTTAGGCTTTGGGGGGGTATGAATGTTCTATTTCTCAAAAAAAAGTTTTTTTTTAAAAAAGAGGAAGGACCAGCCCTCCGCGCTGAGCCTGGGGTGCCTCCGAGCTGGAGCGTGAAGGTTCCAGCAGCTCTGACCCCAGCTGACCCTGCTGGCTGCCCACCGCCCAGGCACCTGCCCGTCCTCTGCTCTGTCTTCAGGGCTGACGGGCGCCCACGTGCAGCCAGAGTACACCACTCCCAGGACAGGGAGCCCTGGTCGGTGGGCGCGAGGCCCAGGTGGACGGTGTTGTCCCTGCCGAGGCCCCTGGGCCCTGCGTGGGCACAGGGGTGCCCGCCAGGGAGTCCCTGTGGGTGCCCGCCGGCTCCACGAGCCCCAGCCGCCCTGGAGGCCTCACAGAGGGGCTCCCGCGACTGTTCGGCAGTGACCTCAGGGTGCTGGGGTTTTCTGACTCTGACCCATGGGCCCCATCTGCTCCAGCTTCAGTGTTCAAGTGGGGCATCTGTTTACCGACCCCGTGTCCTGAGTTTAGGGCCCCTGGGATACCTGACTTTGAAATCCCAGCAACTGCCCCGGTGCCCATCTTGTGTCAGCTGAGCTGGGCAGGCCCTCTTTCCAGGTCACAGAGCCCAAGCTTCCCTGACTGTCCGAGGGGCCACAGGAGAGAACACAGGACTGCAGAGGCCAGATTCTCCCGCCTCGGCTCAGCGACCGGAAGGGACTGGCAGGGGAAGATGGCCACAGCAAGGACTCGGGAGGAGAGGCTGCGTCAGGCTGTGAGGGAGGTCCCGAGGGCCTGCTGGCCCCCCGTCCACTGTCCAGGCCAGGCAGGCCCGCCCCCAGGATGGCCTGAGGAGCTGCCGTCAGCTGACAGACACCGGCTGGTCCATGCCCTTGAGGAGCCTGGGTCTCTGTGGATGAGATCCGCTGACGTGAATGGAGGGGTCGCTGCTCCTGGGCCCCCCCATGTCCTCGAGGAAGGGGGGCTGCACTTGGAGGAGGGGTGGGCTGGAGACCTGGGGCAGCCCAGGGCAGCTGGCAGCAGCGGGAGGCCAGATGAGGGTGAGCTATGAACCTGCCCGGGCGCAGGCCTTCAGCCCCGGAGTCTGTGGGAGGGGCACTCCCCCTCCGGGCCCAGTTACGCTCCTGGTGTCAGTCAGGACTTCAAAACCGGAGAGATCAGGTCAGTGATTTGGCTTTGAGAGCCACCAACGTGCCTCTGAGATGCAGACCCTCAGGTCCACCTCGCACTGGCTGGCGGTGGGCAGAGGAGGGTGAGACCCTCAGGAACTTGATGCCTGGAGAAGAGCTGGTGGATGAAGGCCCGGGGCCGTGTGGGCGCAGAGGACGCCTGCCCGAGCCCCAACCACGCCGTGACGGTGCTCCAGGACAGGCCGTGACGGTGCTCCAGGACAGGCCGTGACGGTGCTCCAGGACAGGCCGTGACGGTGCTCCAGGAGAGGCCGTGACGGTGCTCCAGGACAGGCCGTGACGGTGCTCCAGGAGAGGCCGTGACGGTGCTCCAGGACAGGCTGTGACGGTGCTCCAGGAGAGGCTCCTGTCCAGAACCTGCTGCTGACTTAGTCGCTCAGTTGTGTCCGACTGACTCTTGGGAGCGCAGCCCGCCAGGCTCCTCTGTCCGTGGGACTTCCCAGGCAAGAACACTGGAGTGTGAGCACTGGAGTGTGAATACCGGAGTGTGAACACCGGAGTCGTCTCCTCTGGAGACCAGGAGGCATGGAAACCCAGCAGCACAACGTGTCCTGATTCTCGGGGGCAGGTCCCAGCACGCGAGGCCGTCCACTCGCGTTTAGCTGACAAAAGCCCCCGTGTTCCTGGGCCAGGCCTGTGAGCCAGGCTGGGGTCCCAGACGTGGCTTTACAAGGTCCTGCTCGGCCCTAAGCCCCGAGCCCTCTGCTCCCAAGGCCGCACGTGGGGCTGTGTGACTCCACCCGGCCCAGCACTGGATCAAGCACGTCCCAAGCCCCTAGCCGGCTTCAGCCTCTGCCCTGAGAAGGGGTCCTGGGCAGAGGGAGCACCAGGGACCCCTCCCTCCCCCAGGCAGGGCTGCCCAGAGTCGGGGCCGGCTGTCTGTGGACCATGGGCGAACCAGGCCGTGGGCACCACCAAGTGGCTTTTCAGGCTTTGAAACAGGACTTGGGGCTGCTCTATCGGGAAGGCAGGGCAGGCTGCACGCGGCTGAATCACCCCAGACGCCGGTGGTCACAGCCAGAGCGGTTTGATGCTGAGGTTTCGGTGTAGTCCCTGGGCCCAGGTTCCCCTGTTGAACTCTGCCCCCGCCGAGATGGCGGTCTCGGGAGGGGGTCTTGGTTGTAGCGTGGAGCCCTCAGGAAGTGCTTTTCCAGAGCCACCTCGCCCCTGGCGCTGTGTGAGGACACAGCGGGAGATGGGCCTCAAGGCCCAGGAGGCTGCTCCGGGCTCTGTCTGCTGCTGGTTCCCGCTGCTCGGTTGCTGTCAGATCAAGTTTCCAAAGTCCCCTGCGCGATGCCCTTGAGTTCGCCCCTGCCCCGCCAGGCCCCCTGTGTGCGGGTCGAGCCCTGGACCGCGTCCGTATCCCCATACGGCCCCCTCGTGAGAGCGTTTGCATTTCCTCCCGGGCTGTGCCGACCACTCACCTGGCATCTGCACTCCTGGGACCCCCTCCCCTCCTTGCGAGCCTGCACAGACTGTCCCAGACTCAGCCTGAGGGTCTCCGCCCCCTGCAGCCCCTGGAGGCCCTCCTGCAGAGCCAGCCACCACCTCCACGCTGAGCACTGGGATGGGGCAGGGCTGGGTGGGGGGGAACCGTGAGGATCTCATGCTGACAGCTGAGCCTCGGGTCCACAGTCACACAGCCATCATCTCTGTGCTGAGCACTGGGATGGGGGGCCCCGGGGGTCCTGTGACAACAGCTGAGCCTCGGGTCCACAGCCATGCAACTACCGCCTCTGTGCTGAGCACTGGGACAGGGGGCCCCGGGGGTCCCGAAATGATTGCTCAGCCTCTGGGCCTCACGTCAGAACACAGAGTCAGTCAGCCTGCTTTCCGCCAACAGCAGCTCAGATCAGCATGGACGTTGCGCACACCAGGCCCAATTAAACAGTATTTACTGACCTGCCGTCATCTCTCGATCGTGGTTTCCATGTTTACTGAGAGGGAGCTGTGAGCCCAGGTCTGAGGACAGGGGCAGGGCAGCCCCCCAGGGCCCGCGGGAGGACGCAGGGAAGCCACCCTTGGATGAGCTGCGGAGGCTGCTGACAGTGTCCCCCGGGTGGGAGAGCAGGGAGCCCCTCCCGCAGCAGAGGGAAGGCCCGACCCGCAGGGCTGAGGGGCGGCACCCCTTCATCCCAGGTAGTGATGCCCCAGAAGAAAGCCCTGGGCTGGGACTGACAGGCCAGGAGCCCAACTCAGCCGTCAGGGACCCACGGAGGCCTCGACGCTGCTGGTGACCCCTGGGAGGCCCGGGGCCCGAACTGAGATGCTTCCTGGCGGACCCCCGGGGCCACGCCCACCCACCCTGCTGCCCCGTCCCCCACAGAGAAAGCAGATGCTGACTCGGTTCCGCGCCCGCAGCAGAGCCCGCAGGGCCGCCTGCCCCCGCCCGGACCCTCGCTGAGCCCCGGCCTTGTCCTCGGAGCTTTCTAAACACGGGAGGTATGAAGTGGCTCATTCCCACCCCTGGGATCAGGGTCTCACCCTCGGCCACGTGGCCCTCCACTCAGGCGGAGCTTCCCTATCTCTAAGGTTTTTAAGGCTCTGGAGCAGACATCCCCTCCCTCCACCGCCTCCTGCCGGAAGCCTGATGATCTGGGGGAAACAGCACGACCATAAATAATAAGCGGGTGGAAGGGAAGACCCCATGATGAGTGAAGTGAGCCCACAGCCCGCAAACCTCTGGGTCAGCAACAGCAGTGCCCAGGGAGAAAGTCACGCCATGGGTTCTACAGTCAGAACAGACGGCTCTCAAATTGGGAATCTGACTTGATACTGTAAAGAACCGGGAAAAAAAAAAAGCGAACTGAATTCAAATCAGCAGAAGGAAGGGACTAATAGAGACTACAGCAGAGATAAGCGCAACAAGGCGATCATTAGTTAGCTGCTGATGTATGCACTGGGACAGCCCTGAAATCTCTTTGTGCCCATGTGTCCTTTATTTTGTAAAACAGAAAGTCATCTTCCCTCTGAAGTGTGTGAAAGCACTTTGTAAACTATGAGATCTTATGTTCTGTTCTAAACAAGCTGCCAAATAGCTGTAAAGCCCATACCAGCCCGTGGGCAGAGAGCCTGACAGAGTATGTGCTCAATAAGTCCTCGATTTCAAAAAAGAAAAAAAAAACAAACAAACAGAGAAAGTCAATGAAATCAAAGTTAGCCCTTTAAAAAGCTTAACAGAACTGGCCAACTGTTGGCCAGACTACGAGAAAGAGAGTCCTGCAAGTCCTCGCCAGGGCAGTGAGGCAAGGAGAGAGAGGAGAGCGTCCAGGCTGGGCCCGGGAGTGAAGCTCCCCACGTGGAGAGGAGGCCTGTGTGTGTGCGGCCCCAGAGGGCCCCCGAGAACCCCTGAGGCTAGCAAGCAGCGTGAGCCGCCTCCAGGACACACACCAGCAAACACGGTCAGCTGCGTTCCGGCACACAAGGGGGCTCCCCTGGGGGCTCAGATGGTAAAACAATCTGTCTGCAGTGCAGGAGACCCAGATTCAATCCCTGGCCAGGAAGGTGCCCTGGAGGAGGGCATGGCAGCCCACTCGTCTTCCTGCCTGGAGAATCCCATGGACAGAGGAGCCTGGCGGGCTACAGTCCACGGGGTCGCACAGAATCAGACGCAACTGAGCGGCTAACACGGGTACGTAAGCAATGAGCAGCCTGAATACAAGGTTAAAGAAACAGTCCCGTTTACAACAGCATAAAAGTACTAGGGAAATAATTTAGCCACGAAGCACAAGATGTGCACCAAAAACTGAACATTCCCAGGAGGAGTGAAAGAGCGGGAAGGAGCGACATCCTATGCTTGTGGGTTGAAGACTTGGTAACGTTAAAATCCGCTGGATCACAGAAAAAGCTAAAGAACTCCAGAAAAACCTCTACTCCTGCTTTATTGATTAAGCCAACGCCTTTGACTGTGCAGATCACAACAAACTGCGGAAAATTCTTCAAGATGGGAATACCAGACCACCTGACCTGCCTCCTGAGAAATCTGTATGAAGGTCGAGAAGCAACAGGAAGAACCGGATATGGAATAACAGACTGGTTTCAAGTAGGGAAAGGACTATCTCGAGGCTGTATATTGTCACCTGCTTATTTAACTTATATGCAGAGTACATCATGTGAAATGTTGGGTTGGATGAAGCACAATCTGGAATTAAGATTGCCGGGAAAAATATCAATAACCTCAGATACACAGATGATACCACCCTAAGGGCACAAAGTGAAGAAGAACTGAAGAGCCTCTTGATGAAAGTGAAAGAGGAGAGTGAAAAAAATCTGACTTAAAACTCAACATTCAAAAAACTAAGATCATGGCATCTGGTCCCATCACTTCATGGGCAAATAGATGGGGAAACAATAGACACAGTGACAGACTTTATTTTTCTGGGCTCCAAAATCACTGCAGATGGTGACTGCAGCCATGAAATTCAAAGATGCTTGCTCCTTGAAAGAAAAGCTATGACCAACTTACACAGCACATTCAAAAGCAGAAACAGTACTTTGCCAACAAAGGTCCGTCTAGTCAAGGCTATGGCTTTTCCAGTAGTCATGTATGGATGTGAGAGGTGGACTGTGAAGAAGGCTGAGCACCAAAGAATTGATGCTTTTGAACTATGGTGCTGGAGAAGATTCTTGAGAGTCCCTTGGACTGCAAGGAGATCCAACCAGTCCATCCTAAAGGAAATGAGTCCTGAATATTCATTGGAAGGACTGATGCTGAAGCTGAAGCTGAAGCTCCAATCCTTTGTCCACCTGATGCGAAGAACTGACTCACTGGAAAAGACCCTGATGCTGGGAAAGACTGAAGGCAGGAGGAGAAGGGGACGACAGAGGATGAGACGGTTGGATGGCATCACCGACTTGATGGACACGAGTTTGAGTAAACTCTGGGAGCTGGTGATGGGCAGGGAGGCCTGGCGCGCTGCAGTCCACGGGGTCGCAAAGAGTCGGACACGACTGAGGGACTGAACTGAAGTGAGTAATGTTAAAATGCTAACACTTCTTAACGTGCTCTCCAGATTCAGTGCAATCTCTACCCAAAGTCCAATGGCCGTTCATGCAGAAACGGAGAAAACTATCTTAATGTTAGTGTGAACCAGTGAAGTTGCTCGGTCATGTCTGACTCTTTGCGATCCCATGGACTGTAGCCCCCCAGGCTCCTCTGTCCATGGAATTTTCCGGGCCAGAATACTGGAGTGGGTAGCCATTTCCTTCTCCAGGGGATCTTCCCAACCTAGGAATGGAACTCAGGTCTCCCGCACTGCAAGCAGACGCTTTACCGTCTGAACCACCAGGGAAGCGTAATGTTAGTGTGGGATTTCACAGATGCTTTTAGTTCTCATCAGAAAGCTGCGGAGCTGAGTTGGGAGAACTTGGGGCTCTGCCCAGCACGGGGCCTTCCCCAAGGCCCAGCAGGATGCGGTGCGCTCTGCACGCAAGGGGCCCCGCAGCACGCTCCTCCCAGGAGGTCCCAGGAGCTAAATCTGTGCTGCAGTTGGTGAAGCACAGTTGACTTTCCCATCCTGGGGGCTCAGGATGCAGTGAAGCGATGTCCCCGGCGGCCTGGCGGGAAAGCCCCCTGACAAGGATGCTTTTGGGTGGAGGAGAGGAGGGCGGAGGCAGAGTTCAAGCCCCAGCGGCCCTGGAGGGAACGTCTCCAGACCCCTGGTCTCTGGGGTCCCCATCATCAGCCTCTGTTCTCCGGAGAATGTCCAGGCCCATGGCAACTGCTGCCAGCCCCAGGCCAGGCTGGGCCAGAGAGAGCAGCTGGGCAGGGGGGCAGGCAAGTCTGAAGCAGATGCCCCAACCCCTGACAGCCACACCCGTGGGGGTGCGTACCGGTGACCGAGGGACCCTCGGGGCCACCGCACTGGGTGGGCGGCCTTCAGCACCAGGCTTCTTGTTCCAGGGGCAGCAGACGCAGGCGGGTGGGCGGCAGCGGTCCCCAGGAGGCACTGGGGGGAGTGAGCTGCGGGTATGACCGTGCAGCTGGGCCGGGCCCCTGCCCCCAAGACACAGAGCCACAGGGCCAGCTGGGTTACGTGCATTCATTCGAAGCCACCGCATAAAACCGCAGCTTGCGCCACCCCATTGTTCAAACCACCAGGCAGCTCTGCAATCAGTTTCAGCTCCGGAAACGGAAACACATTTTGAGAATGATTTTTAAACCCGGGGGCCTCCCTGGTAGGAGATAAGATGAAGAAACCTCGCCTCCCTGGCCCAAACTGCAGCAGAAGCCACTAGCCCTGGCTGCCACGTGGCAACGTGTCTGCTCCACGTGAAAACCAGACAGTGTCGGGTACGGTACTCACTTAAATAACAGCGTTTTTATCTGCCTCACCGGGCGCCTCTGCGGGGCTGGTGCTCACGAGGACAGGCCAGTGGCCCCTCAGGTGTGGAGCCCGCTGGGCCCCACGCACCCCCCACCCCCGCCCCGCACAGGCCACGACCCCAGGAGCCGCTGCCCCTCAGGGGACCACTTGGGCGCGGACATGCCCGGGATCCCAGGCCAGGGCCCCAGACACCCAGCACCGTCCTGCTCAGGATCTCAGGCAGCCCCTGGTGGGCGGAGCGCCTCACGGCGGTCACCAGGGCGTCCAAGGCTCTCTGAGCTCAGGTGACGGCCTGGAGACCGGCCAGGTGACGGCCCTGGGCAGGGGGCACCCAGGGTCTGGCCACACAGGCTGATCTGGGCCTGGCTCCTGCCAACGGCCGATTTGGATTCAGTCTTGGTTCAGGAAATTAGAGGGCAGAGGCCAGCAAAATATGGATTGCCGTGAACCGCTGCCTGGGTGGGGCGGGCCCGTCCTTGCCTTAAGGGGCCGAGAGGCACTCCTGCTGCGGCCCAGACAGGATGCTCCCAGGGCGCCCCGGCCGCGTTCTGGGAGGATGTCTGGGGGTCCCACTGGCCCCAGGCCTGGTCCCACCATTTCCACCCCGAGCAGGGGCCCCATTCAAATCCGAGTCCAGCCGCACAGTCACCTTGAGGTCAGGTTCCCCTCTGCTCACCGAGACCCGTGAATAAACCGAAGCCGGGACCAGGACCTTGGCCCAGTGCAGAGCTGTGTCCACCTGCCCACCCACGGCGGGCGCCGGGGGGGCTCCTCGCACTGACTCGGCGGCACCAGAGGGCAGGAACCCCACACCTGGGCGCTGACCCCGTCCCGGCTCCCCCGACCCCGGCCCTCCCCAGCCCCGGCCACCTGTGCCTGTGATCACCCCTGGGCCCAGGCTTCCCCGTGGCCAGCTTGCCGAGGACCCCCAGGAAGCCCAGGGCTGGGGGTCAGACGCGCTTGGTACCTGAGCAGGGGCTGCTTGGGGTGCGGGGGCTGGCCTGCCCCCGGGCACAGCGGGGCCTTCCTGGCCACTTGCTTGTAGATGCTCCTGGCAGTCACCCCGATCCACAGCAAAGCAGAGAGTGTGGAGAAGTGCAGCACGATGCCCACCTGGGGGAAGAGCCAGTGAGAGCCCGCCCGCCTGCCAGCGCCCCCACCCCAGTCTCAGCCCCTCCGTGTCTCCCCTGCCAGCGGCCAGCCCCAGTCTCAGCCCCCTCCCCAGCTCCCCTGCCTGCGCCCCCGCCCGGTCTGAGCCCCTCCTCCTCCCCCAGCC
>SJYX01011882.1:285195-301633 GCA_006410675.1 Oreotragus oreotragus
CATGTGGTCAGCGCTGCTCAACTCCCGCGGAGCCCGCAAGAAGGGAGGGGCGGAGGCGCGGGGGTCTCCGGGACGCTGTGCCTCGGGGATCAGAAGCTGAAGTTCACCCCTTGCCTGTCGGAGTTGCTCGTTATTATGGAAAGAGCCCCGACGCCCCTGGCGGCTCCGCTTTAGCTAACTGGGCGTTCATTCCATACCCCATCATCACCATCCAATTCTGCAGAATGAGGCTACCTTTGAAGTAATGACCTGACGTTTTGCGATGACAGGTAAAATATGGTTGTGATTGTAAGGACGTCAGTGTTTAAGGAATACAGAGATTCTCTAAACAAAGGTAACACGGCACCGGTGTAAGGATTTATCACATGCAGAGTTCAGCTTCAACTTATAAGAAAGCCCGTAAGGACGGGTGGGCCTGTTGTGAGAACGCTGGACTGCGCTTCGGTCGCTGCCCGCGCGCGGGAGCGTCCAGGCCTTCTCTCTGCCCGGCCTGGGCCTCTTGCCTGGGAGCCGGAGCCCGCGACCCACTCCTTTGGCCGAGAGGAGGGGGCGGACCTGAGCCGAGTCCTCGGGGTGGGTCCTGGGCCGGCCCCGCCCAGCCCGGCTTCCCCGAGCCCCGCACCGGGGACCATGCCAGCCTGTGGGTGACCGGGAGGCCGAAACAGCGAGTCCTCCCAGACGCCAGCCTCAGGTGGACACGTGCAGAGGTCGCCGCAGGGCCGTCACGCTGGCGTCCACAGGGCCCTTGGGCCGCCCCGGCCGGGCCGGGCTTCCGCGGGGCCAGGGAGCCGCCGGCGTGCGTGGTGCCACAGCCTCCGCGTGGCGCGCGGCTCTAGTCCCATAACGACCACCTTCCTCTCCAGCCCCCAGCTCTGGGCCCCCAGCGCCCATCACGGCCCTGGGGCGCGTTTCCCTGCGACGCCCGCCGGGGTGGGGGCGCCGCTGGCTGTGGGGGCCGCTGCTGACCCCAGGTGGTGGTGAGTTGGGGTTGGGCACGGTGGCCCAGGCTGGCTGCGGGCCAGGGCAAAACCGCACTGGGGCTGATGAATCGTCCCCTGTGACGGGGGCGGCGGGGCGCCGGCAGGACGGCCAGCTGTGCGGGTTCAGTCTGAGCGGGTCCGGAGGCGGGAGGTCCCCGCCCAGGACACTCAGGGCTCTCCCCGCTCAGGCGTCTGTCCGTCCGGTGCACGCTCTCGGGGACGGACAAGGCCAACATTGGGAGGACGGTCCGCTCTCCTTGGGCCGCCGCTGAACGTTCATTTCACACAGAAGCACCCTCACAGACGCCCTAGAGGGATGTCTGACCGAATGTCTAGGCACCAGGGCCTGTCAGCTTGACACTGGACAGCGAGCTTCACATCTTCCAACCGACCTGGCTCTGAGCTGTGCCCCAGGGTCCCTCTCCTCCAGCGAGTGTGGGGTCCACGGTCACGGACCCGGCTCTGAGCTGTGCCCCGGGGTCCCTCTCCTCCAGCGAGTGTGGGGTCCACGGTCATGGACCCGGCTCTGAACTGTGCCCCGGGGTCCCTCTCCTCCAGCGAGTGTGGGGTCCACGGTCACGGACCCGGCTCTGAGCTGTGCCCCGGGGTCCCTCTCCTCCAGGGAGTGTGGGGTCCACGGTCACGGCTTCCTGGCCGCACACCTGTTCTCTCTCCTGACTGCTCCTCCCGGTGAACCTGGCCTGTGCGACACGGGCCCTCTGCTGGAATCTTGTCCTCGCTGCCCCACACCCGAGCCGATGCTCGTCTTCAAGTGAGCGAGTGAAGCTGCAGGTCCTTCTGGAAGCGTGGACTCGGAGCTGAGGAGAGGTTGTCACCACGAGGTGACCAGCAGAACTTCTGAAGCCCTCCAGGCATGTCTGTCCCCTCCCATGACACACTCAGGGGTCCAGCCTGCTGGCCTGGCCTGGCCTTGGCTGCCACAGGGATGCCTGGCCCCCTAGCCTCTGTCTGGGCCGGAGGCTTGGGGACAGTTCCCAAGTTGGGGGCTCCCGGCCAGGCTCCTGGGACTGTAGGGGTCGTGATGACCGGAGGTGCTGAGGGGTGGCGGCCCCAGGTCCCAGGGCTCCCTGCAGGGAAATGTGGACATAAAGGGAACAGTCCATTTTACTGCTTCCAGACGGCTCCGCGTCTCAGCAGGTGTTCAGAGGAGGATGGCAAATTGGATTTCCCGGGGCTCCCCCGGGGGTGTTTCTGCAATATCGAGAAACCTCCAGGAGTGTGTCTGCCCCGCGTGTGGTGCAGGGATGTGCTGGTGGCTTTTCGGCCAGGGACCAGGGACAGGTGCAGAGCTGGCCTCCCGGTGGGATGGTTGGCATCCTCACGTGCTTGTGGAAAGCTGACCTCTCTTCTGTGCCCAGGATCCTGGGGACACTGGAAACTGGACCCTTACATCCTGCCGCACGGGCCTGGCACCTTGTTTGCAGGGGGAGCATGTAGGGGGAGGAGCTCACAGCCAGGTCCCCCCAAGGCAGCCCTGCCCAGTGGGAGCAGACTCTTGCCCTCTGATGCCCAGGAGTTGCCAGCAGCTGCCGTTGGTGCAGAAGGGCAGGTCAGTTCATGTGGACAGAGGAGCTGAGGTCAGCAGGTACACACGGGAGCCAGGGGACCGGGCTGAAGCATGGCTGCCGACATACTCTTGTTGAATTCACACAACCGAGGCCACGAGGGGAGTCTGTGAGGTCGCGGTGGGTGCTGGCCAGGGCGCGTTCTCCATGTGGTCCTGGCAGATGGACGCCACCAAATGAGTCCTTGGTGAGATGCCCTGTGGTCCATGCGGAAGCCCCCACCTGGCCCCTGATGAGTGCTGGAGGAGTCTGCCCGCCGGGAGGGGGCTGTCCATCTAGAGGGGACTGTCCCCCTGGAGGTGTCTGCCCGCCGGGAAGGGACTGTCCCCCTGGAGGAGTCTGCCCGCCGGGAGGGGGCTGTCCATCTAGAGGGGACTGTCCCCCTGGAGGTTTCTGCCCGCCGGGAGGGGACTGTCCCCCTGGAGGTGTCTGCCCGCCTTGAGGGGCCTGTCCCCCTGGAGGGGACTGTCCATCTAGAGGGGACTGTCCCCCTGGAGGGGACTGGCCGCCAGGCTGAGGCGAGGCCAGGTGTAGGTGGGCTGTTGAGAGGCTGGGGGGAGAGAGCAGAGGGGCCTCAATGTCCAGCTGCACAGGCCCTGAGCCTTTGTCCCGACTCGCCGCTGATGGAGGAGCCTCTCTGGCTCTGTCGGGACCAGGGGGTACCTCATACGCCCCCTTTCTTTTTTGGCTTCGCTGCGAGGTTTGTGGGATCATTTCCCAACCAGGGATCAAACCCACAACCTCTGCAGTGGAAGCTTTGGAGTCTCACCCATGGGACCACCAGGGAAACCCCTTTCCCCAAAGGCCAGGTGGGGCCATGGGGTGGGAAGAAGACCGCCCAAGACTTCTCCCAAAGGCCCCTTGTCACGTTCCAGTCAGTGTGAGAGCACTGGGCGCCATGTGGGGCTGGACACCCCCAACCCCTGGTGACCCAGCAGTGAGGGTGCTGTCTCCCTGGTGAGGAGCTGAGACCTCTGGGCCAGGACTCTTACCTGGGCCGAGGAAGCAGGCCCCGCCCCCGAACTCCTGCCCACTCATTTGCAGGAGAGGCAGGTCGAGCCCCTACTTCTGCGATCAGCCAGTTTGTTGGCAATTGACTGTCTCGTTAACATGTCACCAGGGCCTTGGAGAAAACTGGTCCAATTGGAAAATAAACTAAATAATGTGATCAGGCGCTGAGCAGATTGGTCAGACTCACACAGGGGAGGAACTGGGTGCTAGAGTCCCAGCATGAGAAGCCCCTGGACAAACACTCGCATGTCATTTCACACTCAGGACGATCACCACTAAGCTCCCCCTTGGCTGGAGAGTCGATGAACACTTCAGACCTGGCAGCAAATGAAGACAGCACTCACCGCCTGGCACAGGGTCGGGAACCTGGCGCGGTTGATGCCGCCCGCGAAGGCGGAGAAGGTCAGGGCCGCGTGGAGACAGAAGTTCAGGAGGGTGTGCCGGCCCAGGCGGCTGATCCGGATGGCGCTGCGGGGCGAGACCGCGGTTAGCAGCATCTCCCAGGGCGGGGCAGGGCGGGGCGCCCTCAGCTGCACAGGCCACGCTCTGTCCTGCGGGACCGGACCGGGCTGGAGGCCTCGGGTGGACGGGGATCAGCTGGGAACAGCACGCCAGGGAGACCAGGCCGGGGGCGGATGGACGGACTTGCCGTCCACTCTAGTTTGTGGCCTTGGGTGCTTGGTGTAAAGTCACCCTGGGATGCTGGGCCTGGACGTCTCCAGTCGTCAGATAAACGAGGACCTAGAGGCCCTGGGACCCCACAACTTGTCCGAGGTCCCCGGGGAAGGTGCGGGGCGGGAAGCCGGTGTGGCTTCCTCATTCCCCGCCTGCGGTTCTTTGCATCTGATTGAGTCTGCACCTTGGGAGAAGGCTGTGGCTGACTGGCGACCGCACAGCCATGAGTGCCGCGGATGACGCTGCTGGGGGGGAAGCCCACGCCCAGGGCCGGCCCGGCAGTGCCCACGCTGGGCTTCTCGGTCTGTGCCTGTAGCTGTGGCTGCAATCACAGCTTCTCAGCAGGCTCGGTCACACTCAGGCCTCCGCCTGCGGCCCTGGCCCGCGACGTGCCCAGGCCTCTCCCCTGGCCACAGTTACGACCGTGGTCTAGGCTCTGCCCATGGTCTGGACCCTGATGATGGCCGGGACCCCTCCTCGCTTTTCCCAGGTCATCTTTGAGGGACGTAGAGAACCCACTAGACTCCCCTGTGGCCGGCCAGCCCAGGGCACGGCTGCTCTGAGGGTTGGGCGGCTACTCTGACCTCCTCGGGGCATGGGCTGTCGGGGCTCTTGGAGGAGGAGCGCGTGTCGCCTGACAGGATGAGAACACGAGGCCTGGGATGTCCTTCCCCCAGCACTCAGCCACCTGCGGCCGCCAGGGCCACCCAGGCCTGTGAGGCGCCTGCCAGGGACTCCTTTCTACACGAGGACGGAGGGGGGCTCACCTTTGGTGGACGACGTAGGTGGCGGCGGAGGCCAGCAGACACAGCAGCGTGACGGCCGTGCAGGCATACACCACGGGGTGCAGGAGCTCCCCTGGGGACGGGGGCAGGGAGAGGGCCGTCCTCAGATCCTGGAAAGGACACGGAGCGCACCGCGTGACTGGCGAGGCCGGGCTCTCCCAGGACCAGCGTCCGCCCTGCAGGCTCCCGGAGGCCACTCCTGCACCAGGAGACTTGCTGGGAACGCCTGGGGCAGCGCTCAGGGCAGAGGTGCCTAGCACTCGGCTCAGCTGCAGGTGTCCCCGTGGGCTCTGACGGCCACCTCTCCAGGGGCAGCGCCCTGCTGGGCCGGGGGTCGGCCCGCCAGCCTCCCTCCGTCCCGGGGGCGCGGGTTGCCCGAAGCCCGCCGCCGTCACAGGCACCTGTGTGACGGCACCGGCCCGGGAGGCTCCTGTCGGGGCTGCCCCCAGGTCCTTCTGTGGGCCGCACGCCCACTGACACACTGCCGGGAAGGTCTCCCGGGAGAGTCTGCCCAGTCTCAGTGGTCCTGCTGGATGTGAAGCTGCCCCAGAGCCCTGCGGCGTCCTGCCTCCACTGCGCATCACACGAGAGCCCTGCTGTGCAGGGGCGCTGGGCTTCACGGACCCAGCTCAGGTCAGACACGGTCCCGGGGCGGCCCTGACCTGAAGGGGCCAGAGCCTTGGTGAGAAGGAGGATCAGCAGAGAGGCCACAGCGGCATGGGGCGGGGGCGTCTACACGGCAGGGAGCGGCCCGGACGCCAGCCTCCTGGGCTGGGAGGAGGAGGCGCTGTCTACAAGGCAGGGAGCGGCCCCGGACACCAGCCTCCTGGGCTGGGAGGAGGAGGCGCTGTCTACACGGCAGGGAGCGGCCCCAGACACCAGCCTCCTGGGCTGGGAGGAGGAGGCGCTGTCTACACGGCAAGGAGCAGCCCCGGACACCAGCCTCCTGGGCTAGGAGGAGGAGGCACTGTCTACGCGGCAGGGAGCGGCCCCCGGACACCAGCCTCCTGGGCTAGGAGGAGGAGGCGCTGTCTACAAGGCAGGGAGCGCCCCTGGACACCAGCCTCCTGGGCTGGGAGGAGGAGGCGCTGTCTACACGGCAGGGAGCAGTCCCGGACACCAGCCTTCCGGGCTGTGGTTTGAGCCTCCTGCTCTTGGGGCTTTGCCACAGCCCTCCCGGGAGAGCCTCTGCCCGTGGAGCGGGCGCTCTGGTGCCCACTGCCCAGGTCAAGGGCGGGGTCCGTGCTCCATGCTCTGAACCTGCTGCTCTGCTGGCGCAGCCCCAGGGGATGTGCTGGGCTCTGGAGGGCACGCTGGGGGCCAGGCTGAGCCTGTGGAGTACGGTCCGGCAGCCCTGTGAGACTAGTTAAGCTGCCCTGGCTGTGCCCGCAGGTGCTCCGGGTTGGGCTCTGCCCTGCTCCCCAGACCGCGGAGTGTCCGTGCTGAGGCGCCTGCCCCCGGCTGAGCGGGCGGCGGAGGCGGCTGATGGAGCCTCCAGGCTGCAGTGGTAGGGGATGGAGGGTCACGCCGAGAAGCCTGGGCTGTCCACAGCAGGAGGCAGGAAACTGCTGTCCTCAGGCTCAGGCTGCTTGTCTCCCGATGGCCGTTTCTCAGCCCAGAGGACACGAGGCCTGGCCGGCCAGGGGCGAGCTCAGAGACGCCACTCCGGGCCCAGCCTGGCCCCTGCTCCCTGGTTTTGCTCTGATGCAGGCTTGGGTGAGAAGGTGTCTGTCGCCATGGCAACGGTGGATGGCATTCAGTCCCCTGGGAACAGGCACTGCGTGACCTGGACGCCAAGGGGTCCTCGGCGTCTGGCTGCCCAGGGGCCCAGCGGACGAGTCAGGCAGGGACAGCGCCCGTCCGAGCGAGCGGGAGGCCAGGAAGGCGCCGTGCTGCTTGAAGACCCCAGGCCGAACACGCGCTGTCCACCAGCCCCAGACCTGACCATCCACAGGCCCCGAGGGCCCCAGTCTGACGTCCACGGGCTTGGGGAGAGGCAGGCTGGGGACATGGGCCTTAGGATGACTGGGGAGCTGGCTGTGTGTCCCAGGGACCCTGCTCCAGCACCGGGAAGGTGGTGCCCTAAGGGGCTGCGGTTAGACCCCGGCAGGACTCAGGCCGCACCCCGAGGAGCCCCTTCCGAAGGCATGGAGGCCGTTGGGCCCATCCTGCGGCCAGGAGTCTGCACCCTGGTGACGGGGCCTCCCGACAAGGGCAGGATGGGCTCCTGGTGGAGAGCAGATGCCTTATGAGGGGTCGGCGGGGCGGATGCCAGTGCTAGGGTCTTGCTTTAGGGGTGCTGGGCTACCGCAGCCCACCCCCAGGGCCCTGCGCATCCCCAAGTGTGAATGTCTCCTCTGGGCGAGGGCAGGAAGGGGTCTGGTGCCCAGGAGTCCTGCGGAGTTTCTGCACCTGCCAGGCTCCACGGGCGCTGTCCTGCCAGACACAGCTCACCACGAACGTCGAGGGGAGACAGGTCTTTTCAGGCAAGTCCTGATACCAAAGGGTCTTCTATTCCTGGAGTCCTCGGCTGCGACAGTTTGGATTCAGGTCTGACGGGGCTCTGGGGGCGTCCCCAGGCCTGTGCATGAGGTTCCTCTCATGGGAGACGACGGTGTGCCCCTCCGGTGACATCCTCACGGGCTGAGGCTGCCTGACTCACCATGGAGGCACGCTGGGGCCTGTGTTTCTGGTTTCACATCCACATGCGAGAGCCACTGCAGGTCCGGCCTGGCCCGTTCTCCCAGGGACCCTCACATCTCGCCTGGAGCTGAGGGCCGAGGGGGGCCAGCCTCCCCGGGGGCTCACAAGTCCCTTCCCCACCTTCTCTGGGCACCGTCACTACCCTTCAAGACTGAGGTCAGACCTCCGACTCTTGTCTGTGGCCAGGGACGCGGGGGCGGTTGAGCAAAGCAAGCCCGTGCTTCCAGGTGCAGCGTCCGCCTGACGACTGTGTCTATGGAACGCCGGCCCAGCTGGGCTGCGACGGGGGAGCCTGAGAAGGGCCTGGACCCGCGGCGGAGAGCTCCTCTCCAGCGCACAAGCTGCCAGGTTCTGTCCACACAGGGAGACCCCTTTCTGCTGCGCCTAGGAAGAGCCGGGAGTGCCTCTCCTGCGGCAGGAAACTAGCTGGGAGCGTCGGTTCTGGACACAAAGGCGTTTCCTGGGCACGATGCCCATGCAGCCTTGGAGCGCGCAGGGTCACCCCACCTTCGCACCCGCTCCTTTCCATCTGCGGGCCCACTTTTGAGGCTTCGTGTGGTGGTGTGGGGTCTTCGACCGCCCGCAGCAGCACCCACGTACGCTTCGGGAGAGACAGATACTGGATTCCACTCGGCCTCCTGTTTCCGCTTCCTTCTCCAAATCAGACTTGTCAACAGTGCTTTCTACATTTTTAGAGGTGACATTTAAAATTCAAACTAGGTAATGCAAACGGCGATGCATTTTATATTTTAAAGTTCACACATGTACAAGTGCCTCTCAGAAGAATCCACTCTGCAAGCATTCCACCAGCAAAACCCTCATGGTGGTCTAGGACCTGGTCAGATGGCACGCGATGAACAGGACCTGCGGAGGCTGTGGGGCCGGCCGTGCGCTGGGACAGTGACCGCGGACGGAACGTGGGCCTCCGGACCGAGAGGCATCCAGAGAGCCCAGGGAGGTGGGGAAGCGAAGCAGCCCCGGCCATCTCGCGAACCAGGCAGCCCACCAACTGCTGAGAGCTGCGGGCCCGCCCCAGCTCCAGGGCCAGGGCTAACGATCCCACTCACATCTCCGCTCACAGGATGGCCAGGTGAGACCACAGTGGGGTGTGTACAGGCCGCGGCGGGGTGTGTACAGGTGGGGTGTGTCTTGTCCCGAGAACCTGGGCTCCGCCGCCCCATGGTGCCCGCAGGCTCTGAGTGGCGGTCCCGGGGCAGCGGTCTGGCTCACGTTTCCCCTTCGTTTGCGTCTTATTGTGATTTTCTTGGATGTGTCCTGTTATGTTCTGCAATCACATCAGGATGTGGAGAAAGACAAGAAGACAGGAGGAAGCCGTCAGGTCAGGCATCGCCTGTCTGATCACATGAGGCGACGTGGCCTCTCCGGGCTGTGGGTCAGACTCTCTCTGGGCGTCCATCCTGTGCGCTCAGACATCCAGGCTGGGCCCGCGGGCAGCTGGAGGCAGGCAGAGCAGGCCCTTCCGCCCGAGGTCGTCCCGACCCAGACGCTCCCGTGGGCCCCTCGTCTGCTGACCTGCCCCTCCTCCCCGAGGGAGTCTGGGAGGGCAGGCGCACCAGGCCAGGAGTCTGCCCGACCGGGGCACATGCCATCCTGACGGGGGTGCTCAGGGGTGTGCGGGCTGGCTGCACCGCGAGGAGCTCTGAAGAAAACACACTGAGGACTGCCGCGGTCTCCCTTCCGGGCCAAGGGTCACCTGCGTGAAACGGTCCCCACCCAGGGGAACCAGCAGGGGGCAACACGCTGCGAGAGCCGCAGGCAGGTGCCTCAGCTGTTGGAAGGTCAAATACCGGCCCGAAGGGGACGGGACGTGGCAGGTGGGAGGGACCCACTGGCGCTCCGGGGAGCTGCAGGCATGACGGGCAGGTCAGCTGAGCCGGGCCTGAGCCCCTCAGGTCTGGCCGGGTCTCCCCGGCCCGGATGGAGCCCCTGGATGCCCTGCGGGCCCCCTACCTCCTTCTGCCCCTCGGCTCCGGCTTCCTGGCCCCTGCCCTGCTGGTCTCTCTGGGGTTTTTTTTCCATCCTTCTCGGGGGAACGTGGGTGCTCCTGTGTGGACCGGGGCCCCCGCACAGGGTCTGGTCTTGGGGGGCCTCTCACCCTGTCCCGGCCCTGCGGGACCCAGCAAAGGTCAACCCCGCTCAAGGCCAGCCGGGCTCCACTGGGCTCTCCCTGGGCCGGGCCAGGCCAGGCGCCGCCACTGAGCGGTCTTCAGGTGCTCGGGCCCCAGGGTCAGTGAGCTCAGGCTCCGGGCCACGCTCGAGGCCATGGGGCTGCGGGAAGCACAGCTGGTAGCCCTGCCGCCCAGCCAGTCCCCAGAGGCAGGTGTGGCCGGAGAGCCATGCCTCCGGGACCAGCGGACGCCGCCCGCAGGAAGGATAGCACCCGGCCAGGCCGGCTTTCACTCCCCTTCCAGACCTGTCACTGTGTTCCCTGGGAGACCCCACTCTCTGAGGTTTTGGTGAGGATCATCGGGCTGCTCGAAGGGGAGTGTGGACGGGGCCACCGCAGCAGCAGCGGTGCAGGACGCTGTGAGCCTCGGCGCGAGGGTCAGGGCCCTGAGGGCTGGCGATGGGGCCCGACTTGGCCCGAGGAGGCTGGGCTGTCCTCCCCACGGGCCCCAGGGCCCTCAAGCAGCTGCCCCGAGGGCTCCCAGACACGAGCAGGAACAGGCTCGCGCCAGACCCGCAGGCTTGGCCTTGCAGCTGCTCCTTTCAGAAACGCTCCCCACTGTGAATGTGACTTCTCAGGCCTGGAACCAGTGGGCCACTAGGCCCAAGCTCTCTGGACAAGGGCGCCCCAGCTCTTTCCTCCCATCACAGACGCCCACGTGGCATGGGTGGGAGCTGGGGGAAGGATGTGGATAGACTCGCGGTGAGGAAGGCGCTTGACGGGTCGGAGAGGGCCAGAGACGGAGGTGAAGACGGGCCTGACGCTGGGGCACCTGGACCAGCAGCTGTGGGCCCAGGACCCACCCCCAGGCAGCTCAGTCCAGCCTTTGCCAACAATGGGACCCAGACTGTGAATGAGGATCTGAACTCGAGGAGGCAGAGCTTCAGACACAGCCAGACTGAAGTCCTGGCCGCGTTGGGGTGCACCCACGGGGCAACAGGTGCCTGGCTCAGAGCTGGGGGCCCGGCCAGGGGCCCTGGAGCGCACACCGCAGGATGCTCAAGAGGCAGGTGCCGCCCGCTCCCTGCCTCTGAGCCCTCGAGATGACGCTGACCTTCAGCAAAAGGCATCGCTCTTGTTTGGACATTTCAGATCCAACGGGAAAGGAACCAACCAGAAGCTTGGGCGGGCCCTGCTTGTGGAAGCTCGGGTCTGCATCTTCAGCCCAGACTTGGGGTCCGAGCCCTGGCCGTGGGGGTGCCGTCCTCAGTCATCGGCATTCTCTGCACGTGCCGGCCGCTGCCCGTCACAAGCGGGCACAGTGTGTCTTTTATTGGAATCCAAACCGGCTGCGAACGCAGGGAAGGGCTCCGGGCCTGCAGGCCAAGCTCCCGCACGTCGGCTGCGTTGGAGAGGGGCCTCCATGCCGGCGGCGTGTGCCGCTGAAGCCCACCCACGGTCCCCTGCCTTGCGTTCGCCAACTTTCCGATGGGAAGGGCTGCAGTAGGAGGCAGGGCCTGGGGCCAGGAGAGGGCGGGACCCCGGCGCCTCCGGGGGGCCCCCAAGCCTGGGGTCACAGAGGTTTGCACAGGTGGAGGGCGAGGCCGGGGCAGGCCTCCGCCTCCCCTGACTCGGTGATTCAACATTGCAGCACGCCGCTAATTAGCATGATCTCCGCGAGCCGCCGCGGAGCAGCAGCCCGCGGCCCCCGGCACGGCCCCGCCCCCTCGCGGCCCCGCCCCCCGGGCGCCTCGCTGCAGGACCCGCCGGCGCCCCCCGCCCAGCGCAGCACACTCGCCTATGTCGCTCCCTGCTCCCCGCCAGCCTCCATGGCCGTCCGGAAGGTCAAGCTATCCCGCAGGGGCCGCGGGGTCGAGCCCTGGGCGACCGCGGCGATGGGGTGGGTGCAGGGGGAGAGGCCGCCCGCATCTGTGAAGGCAGGGAAGGCCGGGTGGTGGGGGTCCTCCCCGCATTTCGCACCCCCTTCCCCCCAACCCCAGGGCAGCCCTGCCTCCCCCGCAGCAGCAGCAGCGCCCCCCACAGTCTGCCCCGCTCTGGGCTTCTCTCGCCCCAGCCAGCCTGTTGGAGTGTCCGGCTCCAGGCGTCTGGGTCAGGCAGAGGCTTGGGGACGACCCGGGGCCTCGGGGGCCTTGGAGGGATGGTGCCCCCGGGAGCGCTTCCTTCTCCATATTTAAAAATCGGTCTCCGCTTGCCATCCAGTCTCAGGCTGCAGGAGTCACGTACGGCATGTCTGCCAGCTCAGCCAAGAGGCTGCAACGGGCCCCCACGGGCAGCCAGACCCGGGCGGGTGAAGCTTCTGCTGCCTGGATGCGCCCAGACCTTACGGGCCGGCCTCTCCCCACACAGCTCGGTTTCCCCGGTGGATGGGTTCCGTCTGCAGACCCCAAAGTTGTTCATAATCTGCATTTGCAAGAGCAGGCACAGCCGGCCCCTGGCAGGCGCTGATGCCCCGGGGGGCGGCCTGGGGAGTGGACGCTGCGGCCGGAGGGCTCCGACCTGCACCCCTCCCCAGCCGTGTCCTGCTGTCTCCTTGGTTGGGAGGGGGAGCACCTGCGTGCAGACCCTGGAGAAACGCAGCCCAACTTCTCACCTATTTTGGCAAAACGAGCTGGAGTGGCCGCAGTCCTGTGCTTCCCGCTGGCAGAGAGGTGGGGCGCGTTCCCGGGTCTGGGGAGCCGTTGTCCATCCCAGGGGCAGCGCGCCGGCTGGAGAGTGGAGTTATCAACAGATTGCAAGACCGCAGCCCGACCAGCCTGGCCTGCCGGGGGTGAGCCGGAGCCAGGAGCGCACGCTGGCCGCCGTTCTCAGCGGGCGGCTTCCCGAACTCCGTGCGAGGATTGCCGGCGGCCGCTGAGCCTGCCCCCGCGGGCGGGCAGCGGCCGGGAACCGGCCGGTCGGAGGCAGAGCCGTAACCATGGGGACGGGGGAGGCGCTGACGCGCACGCGGCGGCTCCCTGCGGCAGCGGCGATGGTTCTTCCCAGCCAGCCCGCCGGCCCAGGCTCCGCAGAGCCGATTTAAAGAGACAACCGGCGGTTTCGCCTTCGTTGCCAACAGAAGCGGACAGCTCCCATCAAAACACCTCCTGGGGGAGGCAGGGAGCGGAGTGGGAGCTCTGTGTTATTCTGGCAGGAAGCCCCTGTCCCTCTAGGGCTCTGGGAACACAAATAGGAACAAGGAAATTGATTTCGGAGTTTTCACAGTTCTTGTCTTAAAATATTCTCAAATCCAAAGATGGCCACAGTGAGGTCAGCCCACAGCGCATCCCAGCGTGAGTCAGCAGGTGGTCCTGCCCTGTCGATGGGCCTCAGCTATGCAGAAAGAGCCCCCGCCCCCGGCCCCGGACCCTGCCCGGGCTAGAGCTGGTGACAGGCTCCCAGAAGAAAGCTGAGCAGGTGGGGGGAGGATCACCGGGGTCCTGCCTGCAGGGCGTGGGGGTGGGGGCGCCGCTGGCCAGAGGGTCTCTGAATGGGGTACTCCTGCCCTCCTGTCCTTGGTCCCACCAACATCCCCAATGCCTCAGTCCCCAGGGTGCCCGCTGTCCTGTTGCCCCTCCGAAACGGGCCCTGAGCTTCAGCCGAGGGACAGAGACCCCTGGCGGGTGAGGGGTCATCCGGCCGCCCAGTGGGTGCTGTCAGTGCTGACTGGAGACCCTCCTGCCCATGCCTGGCTCACCTAGCGTATTGGGGCGGCTCCTTCAGGTGCTGGCGGGCACAGCGGAGGTCCCCAGGCCAGTCCTGGACAAGGGGGGCAGGGGGTGGTGGGAAGACCATCCTGGACTGGAGGGATGTTCTGCTCAGACTCCCCAGGGCTGAGGTGGACTCCATGGGGCGTGTGTCCACCTGCAGCTCCATCCACAAACTGTGCCAGGAAGGGGCTGGTGGACACAGGTCAGCTCACTACCGCCCCTGGGCCCCCAGCCCCGAGATGACAGAAAGGTCATGGGACCGGGTGTCCAGGAGGCCGCCGGGGCACCAGGAGGCCCGGGGCTGACCCTCTGTCCCTGGGCCCTGGCCACAGCATGGAGACCCACCCCGGCCTCGGAGCGGGGTGCGGGGGGCGCGGAAGCAGAGGTCACTTCCAGGTGATGCTGAAGGGACACAGCGGGCGGGGGCTAGCCTGCAGAGCCCTCCAAGCCCAGGCCTCAGCCCCACCCTGGGGCCCGTGGGCTTCAAGGCACAGGCTGGTCTAGCCCAGGTTCCCCAGGGGTGCAGGTGGGTGCACGGAGCGCTCTGGGGCTCTTTGGGCAGACGGGCCTGGCTGGCTGCTAACATCCTGACCCTGCACTTGCGGCTGGACGCGGGGCAGCCGGCTCCGAACCCCAGCGTCGGCCTGGGTGAGGGCTGGGGGCTCCTCCGGACGAGGCCTCCCTGGGAGCCGCATCAGCGGGCTTCGGGCTTCGTGAGGGTCGGGGAGCTGGGCCCCCCACTGCTGCTCCACCGTCCCTCCTCGGGACTGGGCTACCAGTGTCCTGGCCCCCAAGCTGCTCACAGAGGGTCACGAGGCAGCGACCCCCCCACCCAGCGGCCGGGCTCCGTGCTGGCCCAGGTCACAGCGGAAGGAGAGCCAGCGCCGTGCCCGCAGCAGTCACGGGAGCCTCAGGCCCTCTCCCTGACGCGGTGGCCTCCGCTCCGAGGACCCAGAGGGCCCCCTGATGATGGGTCGTGAGCGCGAGCTTTGTGACGGGACCTCAGGCTGGGCTAGGGCCGCCTCGGGCCCCCTCCGTGCCCCGAGCGTCTGTGCCGTCCGTGAGCGGAGCCGAGGCTTCCTGGAGTTTGCAGCTGACCGTGCGCCAGGCTTGGCGGACTCTTGGGCCCTTCCAGTTTCTAATGCACCAAGACTGTCTTCTGAGCAGACATGCACCTGCTCAGGCCTCCCGCAGGCACTGAGAGCTCACTCCTGAAACCTGCTTGGCTTCTTCGCAGGAAAGCAAGAGTCTCTGGCAGGGTGGGCTCTGGGCCGCCTCACAGCACTGCGTCTTTCCCTCCCTTCGTGAAGGCGCGTGTCTGGCACATTCTGTGAGCTCAGGACTCCCCAGCAGGAAGATCTTCCAGTTCCCAACAGGGCGGGCAGCTCCGACCTCCTTCCGGCAGCCCCTCATCCTTTATCCGGCCCCCGAAAGTCACTTTCGATGAAGGGGTGACCACAGCTCTCCGTGGGGGGATAGGATGGGGTGGGAGCAGGCAGGGAGGGGAACCGGGGTGGAGGGCAGGCAGGCGGGAGGGCTGGGGCCCTGGCCCCCACGGCCAGAGGACGTCAGGAACCTGCTTGTGTGAAGCTAGGAGACAGCCTGCTGCTGCTGCTCCAGACAGCCGCAGGATGGACGGGGTCACAGGTCAGCGGGGGTAGGGGTCAGCTTGAGATGGCGCCCCACCCCACCTCCCAGGGCCTGAGCTGGGCCTAGGGCCAAGGAGTCTCAGGCCGGACCTGCCTCCAGGGTGAGCGCTGCAGGGAGCCTCAAGCTGCCGGTTTCCTGGACGGGGTGGTGTGGGGGCCACGTGTGGGATGGGGGTGGCCCCCAAGGCCGGACGCACGGCCGACTGTGTGCTCAGATCCACTGAGCCGGGTGAAAACTGCACTCCAGTTGCCGTGGCAACCAGCAATCTCCCCCAACAGCGTCAGTTTGAATTTGTGCAGAACATTTCTAACAAGGATTTACGTCAACAAACTCGCTCTGCCCTGAGGTCAAGCCGAGTCTGAGAATCAAAGCAAACGCGCAGTGTTCCTGTGGGTGCCCGCCCTCTTCTGAAGGCTCTCAGAGCCCCGAGAGCCAGGCCACGCCTGGGGCAACCTCTCGCTGGCCACCAGTGACCCCTGGGCAGCCTTGGGGGTTTCCTGCTGAGAGCCTTGTGGGGTCCGTGTCCACCCGTGCACACCCCCACAGGGCTTCAGTGCGTCCAAGGATACAGGCCCCCCCCTACAGGGCTTCGGTGCATCCAGGGATAAAGAACCCCTTCAGGGCTTCGGTGCGTCCAGGGATACAGGGTACCCATGACCCGCCTGAGCCGGTCCAGCTCAGGCCCCACAGGCTGCGGTCAGCAGCCCGCCTCTCTGAGCACCCCCTGCCAGCAGCGGGGCCAGTCCTCCCCACCCCGGAGCTCTCAGCCCCCTCACCTGCCTGCGTCCTTCAGGCCCGTCAGAAGAGTCCCTGAGAAGTCGCCTGGAGGGAGCGGAAGGGCGGGTGGCGGACACTCGGAGCAGACGGCGCCTCGGTGTCACAGATGCAGCCTGTCTCTCTTTTCCTTTCTGGCAATCCCTAGCTCACCCCATTTTTCATTTCCTTCCGCCTCTCAAATCGCATCTGCTTTCCTCCTTCACAGCTTCAGACCCTCCTGGAGCCCAGACCCTCCCTCCTTCAGGAGCAAGTCCTGGAGCCACCGTGGGGTGCTGGGTGGGGGTGAGCTCAGCCCCTGCTGTGCTGGGGGCTCCCAAGGCACCGTTTGCCTGGAGGATGTTTTCGGAGGAAGAACAGTTCAGAGGCCGCTGGGGGCCAGGAGGCAGCTAGAGCCTGAGGATCCCCTGCTGGTTCTGCCGCACGTGGGTCGGGGGGG
>SJYX01011882.1:312878-323292 GCA_006410675.1 Oreotragus oreotragus
GGTGGCGGGGGGACGAGGGGAGACAGGGGTGGCGGGCCCATGTGGCTGTGAGGGTGGACGTGGGGGCTGGACTCTCGCCCAGAGTCAGGGGTCCAGCCTGCCAGCACCAGCTCTCTGGAGCCGCCTCCAACCAGAAGGCCAAGTGCTGGGCGCACCTCCTCCCCGAGGAGCTCGAGGCACGCGGTCCGCAGGGCAAGGCCGTGACCAGCTGAGCTCTGTCCCGCCCGCCGCGGTCACTGCAGGCCCGGCCTGGAGGGCAGAAACCTGCGGCAGGAGGGCCGGGGGTGGGAGGGCTGACGCGCATCCTGAGGGGTGAGGGCTGGGGGGTGAGGCAGTAAGCGGGTGCCCTCCCCCCGCGCCCCCCGCTGGCCGGCACCCGCTGCTGTGCTGTGACGGCCGTGCGCCCCGTCCCACCGCGAGGACCATCCCCTGTGTCCGCGGGGACCGCCTCTCATGCACACCGCCTGCGACCAGCCCCGGCCCCGGAGCCCGCCCTTCTCCCCGTGTCGGCCCGTCTGCGTCTGCGTCCAGCCCGTTTCCAGAGCCAGCAGGAAGTCTGTGACTTCTCTGTGAAGC
Source organism: Oreotragus oreotragus (assembly GCA_006410675.1). NCBI lineage: Eukaryota > Metazoa > Chordata > Mammalia > Artiodactyla > Bovidae > Oreotragus > Oreotragus oreotragus. The sequence continues at coordinate 313,455 of SJYX01011882.1, forward strand.
AGAGCAGCCTCCATGCGGCGGCTGAGGAGCCCCGGAGCACGCCTGGCTCTGTAAGGCTGGCTGGTTTCTATGCTTGGACACGACGTTGCTCGAGAAGGGCTTCCCGATGCCACGCAGTCTGCTGCGTGCCGGGCCTCAAGCCACCCTCTCCCAGCGGCTTCCACGAGGGACGTGTGGCCCGGCGTCTGTGTTCCCGAGTCTGCAAGGCAGACGCTGACCCCAACCCGCAGCCCCTCGGAAAACTGCTTCTCCGGAGTCAGATTTGGCGTCTGGCTGAGAGGGGGGTGTAAGCGATATTTTATGTCTCAGGAGCTACTCTTTTTCTGTCGGGGTTTGAAACATGATTTCCCTTCATTGTATTTCACCCAATATTTGAATTTTTAAAGGACCGTTTCCCTGTGAAGCAGATCGATAAAGGCCTTCCTGTGTGTTGCCAGTGCCCACAAAGCTGTAATAAATCCCAGGAGGTGGCCGGCTCACGTGGAGATGCTGGTCTCTGGAGAAGGCCCCTCTGCTGGAAGGTGAAGCCTCCTGGGCTCCTGGCTGTGGCCGTGGGGCCCTTGTTCCATCCTCTCTTGTCTAGCCCCACCTTGCACCCCACCCCGCGCGTCCACCTCCTCGTCTGTGTGTCCACGCGCTCCTCACCCACCCATTCGCCTGTTTACATGTGCTGCAGTGTCCCTGGGCCGCCGAGCTGCAGGTCCCGGTTGTGGGCCCGGCTCCTGGTTCCTGACGCCCTGGGTGCCGAGAGGCCCTGGGGCCTGAGGCCGGGTGCCTCCCGCTCTGTCCTGGGGTCCGGCCTCCCACAGGGGCGGAGGCAGGGCCGCCAGCTCTCAGGAGCTGCCCTGGAGCCTCGTTGGGGCCCTCTCGACCTGGCCAGCTTTCTTGCTCTGCAGGCCACGTGACCAGCTGCTTAACAGCAGGAGATTAAAGCAAACCAGCGTAAATGAAACAGGCCTCCTGAAGATGTGCGAGCTGGCGGAGCGGACTTCAGAGGAGAGCCGTTCCTGCTTCGGTGTGAGACCAGCTGTGGAGCTCACCACAGTCAGCTCCCATTCCAGCCTCAGCCCGCGCGCAGAGCCAGCCCCTCTGGGGCAGGGAGAGTGGGGCCTGTGGGGCTGAATCAGCACAGCCGCCCCCTTCCTGTGCTGAGACAGGCCTCGCAAGGGCCACAGGTGGGCAGGAGGGGAGTGGAGGTCACAGGTCTATGTATCAGGTTCATGGAGGTCACAGGTGTGCGTGTGAGGGGCTTGGAGGTCACAGGTGTGCCTGCCCAGGGGTGCAGAGATCACAGGGGCGTGCCCGGTGGCTGTGCCTGTGTTTCTCCTTGTCTGTGACTGAGCAGGTAACACGGGTGCAGCCAGGCTCTGCACACCTTCCCGACCTCCTGTGAGAATCACACCTGTCCTGACTGCCCCCGTGAGAATCACACCTGTCCTGACCTCCCTCGTGAGAATCACACCTGTCCTATGACCATATCTGTCCTGACCTCCCTGTGAGAATCACACCTGTCCTATGACCATACCTGTCCTAACCTCCCTTGTGAGACTCACACCTGTCCTGACCTCCCTGTGAGAATCACACCTATCCTGACCTCCCCCGTGAGAATCACACCTGTCCTGACCTCCCCCGTGAGAATCACACCTGTCCTGACCTTCCCTGTGAGAATCACACCTGTCCTGACCTCCCCTGTGAGGATCACACCCGTCCTGACCACCCCAGGATCACACCTGTCCTGACCTCCCTCATGAGAATCACAGCTGTCCTGACTGCCCCCGTGAGGACCTGCACTTGGGACCCTGAGGAGGGACCCAGATACCTTCTGTCTGGAGTGAAAGCCCCCTCTCCCCCTGCCCACGCTGGTGGGATGGCGGGGCTGCATCGTGCCGACCCCCAACCACGAGAAGGGGGCTGCCTGCCGTCCTGTCCCAAGACCCAGGCTGTCAGCGGCCTGTCCTTGTGGTGGGCTCCTTGTCAACCCGGGGGTCCACTCGGGTCCTCACTCCTGCTCCTGCCCACACCCGACCATACCTGTGCCTCGACTGGAAGCCCTGCTCCCTCAGCTCAGTGGGCCTGGGTCTGCATGCCCACCCCTGCAACCAGCTCCATGTGGGGCCGCAGACCCTCAGCACCACCAGCAGGCCCCAGGTTGGCGGGGCCGGGTGGCCGAGTGGGCAGAGGGTTACCCCTGGCAGGACTGCAGTCTGAGGGCACCCACCCCGTTCCAGGTCTCCAAGGCCCCAGCAACAGGCCCCGGGAGGGAAGGCATTTCAGACAAGGCTTTGGCCAAGGTTGATGCGTTTATTAGATCCTCTCTAAATCAGCTGTCAGCCGGAGGCTCTGGGAGGAGGCCTGGGAGGAGGCTGGGACTGGCGTCTGCACTGCCTGCCCCTCCCCCGCCCCCAGGGCCTCTGCTCCGTCACAGACCAGGTGGCAGGGGGTGGGGGGCGCACGCGACCCCCGTGTGGACAGCCTGTCCCCTGACCTTCACCCCCAGGCCTGTGTCCCCAACCACTGCCCACCCCCAGCTCCTAGATGGCGCTCCAGATCTGCAGGGCCGTCTGATGGCCTGGGCTCGGCGTGAGCGGCCTCTGCTCTCAGACTCAGAGGAGGCTGGGCGGGACACAGCTAGTTGGTCAGCCCGCGGGTGGGTGCCCAAGCCCGAGGCCAAGGCCGGGCCGCCCTGCTCCTGACCTCTCCCAAGGCTCCTCACCCCCACAGGAGTCTGTGTCTGACCCCAGCCTGAGGCCCTGCAGGTCAGGAAGACCTGGAAACCAGTCCCCCTCGCCCCCAGTTAGGGTAGCCCTCTCACACCCTGGGTGGCCAGGTCACTGCCCGCGCTGACCCTGCGGTGAGCAAACGGCTGGCTGCCCAGTGGCACCACCCGATGCTCCCGGCGCCCAGTACTCAGGCCCGCCTTGGCCTCCTGGCAGGCCCAGGCACGGCAGTGGCCGCCACTTCTCAGCCATTATAGGCACAGCCGTGGCCGCAACTTCTCAGCCATTCCAGGAACCCACATGGCCACCAGCCTGGCCTCATTTGCAGGCCCCAGGCCCTGTTCTGCCTACACCTCTGCAGCGGGAGTGCTGACCTTGGTGGCACTGCCTGGCTCCCTCCTGCCCCCTGCTGGTGGGCACGGGCACTCTGGCCGCTGGTCCTGGGGCGCAGGAGGGTGGGGAGATGGTGTGTGTAGACAGACAGGACTGCTGGCGCCATCAACAGGCTGGCCGGGAGGCCTGCAGAGTGAGCGCCCGGTCACAGGGCGCAGGCCCTGTCACCCAGAACCAGGCAGGGGGGACCCTGACCCCTGCTCTCCCCACCTTGAGCTCCCCAGAAACCCAGCACGTCTGAGACCATCATCCAGACAGCCCGGCCAGCCACTGCAGGCCTCAGGCCCTCCATTGTCTGAAGGACACTCCAGCCCGTCCATCTCGGAGTCAGGAAGCGCGGCTCCTCCTGGACGTGCAGCCTGGGCCTGTCTGAGGGCTGGTCTGCAGGAGCCCCATGGCCTCTGACGGCAGGAGCTCGTGGAAGCCATGGCCCCATTGGGAGCAGAGGCCTAGTCTGCAGGGAGACCAGGTGCCTGGCCCCAGGCCCGCTCCCAGGGCCCACGGTGGGCAGGGGCAGGGGCAGGGGTGCCCAGCTCAGCTGGGAGCCTCAGCCCAGCATCTCCAGGACTGGCCGCCTGCCCCGTCCGCGCCCCACCTGTGCCTGAACTGCACATCCCGTCGTGGGCCCTCGCGGCGCACTGCTCCGGGTGCGGGGGCGGCCGTTTGTCGCAGGAACATCAGGCAGACTTGGGGGTCTTGCTGCGCTTCAGCCACGAGTCTAGTGTCCCACAGCCTGCTGCAGGGCAGGGCGGGGTGCTCCTCAGCTCCCTTCGGAGACCAGGGTGCCTGCAGTGCCTCCCAAGTAACTGGGAATAATCCTGCTGTCATTCAGTGTACTCACAGACACTGGCAATGTCTTAAGAGGAAAAGAGCTCGGCTCCCCTCCCCAAATCTGCACTTGAATGGAGATACACCTCCCCCTGCCCCAGGCCGCAGTCTCCACGCTCACCCACCTCCTCGGAGGAGACACGTCTGCATCTGGCCCTGCCTCTGTGCCCACCAGGGTCGTGTGAAGATAGAACGCACCATGTGACCTCTAGTGACACAGGAGGAACTTCTCGTAAAAGGGGCCGGGTGCTCCAGGGCGGGGCCCAGGTGCTCCAGGGCGGGTCCCAGGTGCTCCCCACCTCAGCCATGGAGCCGCGGAGCTCAGGCCAGGGCGCCCAGGGACCCAGGGACACACGGAGCCACGGAGCCCAGGTCAGGGCCCCCAGGGACCCAGGGACACAGGACACTGTGAAACCAACCAAGCCACTGGAGATCTCCTGGCGTCAGGACACCGTTGCTGCCCCACACCTCAGCAGCAGCGGTCAGGGCTTCCAGACGGGCAGGTGGGGGACCTGGCTGGGTTTGGAGCACCGACCATGTGATGCTGTCCATGTGGGGCTGGGCTGGGAATGTGGGGGTGATCCTTCCCCGCCACGAGCACTTCCCACGGTGATCCCCACAGTCTCCTGAATCCTCTCCCTAGGAACACCCTTGCCTGTGGGCAAGGGCAGGCTTTGCACCAAGCCCTTGCTGATGACCAACCTAGAAAGCAGAGATGTGCCAACAAAGGTCCGTCTAGTCAAAGTTATGTTTTTTCCAGGAGTCATGTATGGATGTGAGAGTTGTACTAAAAGAAAGCTGAGCACTGAAGAACTGATGCTTTTGGACTGGGCTGTTGGAGAAGACTCTTGAGAGTCCCTTGGCCTGCAAGGAGATCCAACCAGTCCATCCTAAAGGAAGTCAGTCCTGGATATTCATTAGAAGGAATGATGTTGAAGCTGAAACTCTAATACTTTGGCCACCTGGTGTGAAGAACTGACTCACTGGAAAAGACCCTGATGCTGGGGAAGATGGAAGGCAGGAGGAGAAGGGGACAACAGAGGATGAGATGGTTGGATAGCATCACCTACTCGACAGACATGATTTTGAACAAGCTCCTGGAGTTAGTGATGGACAGGGAGGCCTGGCGTGGTGCGGTCCAGGGGGTCACAGAGTTGGACACGACTGAGCGACTGGACTGAACTTGCTGGTACCCTCCCACCCACAGCCCTTGTCCCACTCCTTCTGCCTTTCAGCTGGACGTGGGGGCTGGGGTGAGACTGGTAAGCCCCCCGGCAGGGCTGTGAGTCGGAGGACGGGGGGCTCTTGCAGCCCACGGCAGAATGGTCCTCAGGGTGAGGGGGCGGCCCAGGTGGGCCTTGTCCTGACTGGGGCTCAGCCTCCTGTGGTGCCAGCCCCTCCCTGCGAGGCCTCGGGTGACCCATGAGTGACCTGGGCAGTGACCTGTCAGCGTCCCCCACGCTCGGCACCCAACAACCAGGCGGAGGCTCCCCCACCCCGGCCCTGGCCCTGAGCCCGACTTCAAGGTGTCTACCAAGGATGAAGGCCGGGCCTGGCCTCTTCCTGGGCTCTTCTGAGAGGAGTCACCTGCACAGAGGGAGTTGAGGGCTGGTACCCCCACCCCGGCCCTGAGGTGGGAGGGGGCCGAGTCCCGGCAGCTCGGAGGGGAGGGCGGGGCTCGACAGCTCCTCTTGCAAATGGCGAGCAGAGGGAACCACTGACCCTGGTGCTGGGGCTGCAGAGGCGGCCGCGCTGCCGTCCAGCCCGTGAGGAGCAGGAGCACCGGGAGGCGGCCGCGCTGCCATCCAGCCCGTGAGGAGCACTGGGAGGTGGCCACGCTGCCGTCCAGCCCATGAGGAGCACCGGGAGGCGGCCGTGCTGCCGTCCAGCCCGTGAGGAGCAGGAGCACTGGGAGGTGGCCGCACTGCCGTCCAGCCCGTGAGGAGCAGGAGCACCGGGAGGCGGCCGCGCTGCCGTCCAGCCCGTGAGGAGCAGGAGCACCGGGAGCTGGCCGCTGATCTGGGGGTGTCAGCAGAGGGCATCTCAGGGCTGTGGGTGGTGGACGCCTCCGGGCCCACAGTTCAGCCCTGCAGTGGTGCCGGCTCCATGCTGTCCCTGGGGGGCCAAGCCTTCCAGGGCTCCGGCCTCGCGTGGGGGCAGGTGCCCTCAGGAAAACTAGGGCAAGCATGCCCTCCCCAGCCCGGGCTCTGTCCTCACAAACCCTTGTTCTCTGGAGACTCAGACCAGATGTAGAAGGGATGCCGGCTGCTCTCCTCCTCCATCCACAAGTCACGGCCCCGGCTGGCAGGAGCTGAGGCCACTGGTCGTGGGTGCACTTTCTCGTTTCTCACGCGGAGTCACCTGGCCTGGCCCTGGGCAACCTGATGAGGCTGAGCCGAGGCCTCTGAGGGCCTGGAGGAGCCCCGGGCCCCGTGGCCAGAGTTGCGCTGCCTGGAGGCTCATCCTGTCCAAGCATGTGAGGGCCGCACCCTGCAAGCCCCATCTTGTCCTCCACCTGCTTCTGCCAGCGGCTCTTTGGCCAAGGACCGGGAGAAGTGGGAATGCTGTCTTTCTGTGGTGGCGTCCTTGGGGGAGCGCCCATGGGCAGGATTTCACACGGGAGGAGACACCTGGAGGGGGCAGCTGGAGGGGGCACCTGGAGGGCACGCCTGGAGGGAGACTTTGGAGGGTGACCTGCTACTCCCCAAGCACAGCCCCGCTCTGCCCGGAGGGCCTGGGTCACTCTCTGGAGCGACCTCCCCCCGAGAAAACCAGCCCCGAGTGTCTGCCATAGACCTCCGGCCTCCGCCGAGAGCCTGACCAGTCCCACTTCACCTCCCCGAGCCAGCCGACCTGCCTCCCACCAGGAGCACCGATCAGAGTCCTGAGGACGCGGCTGCAATCCCGTTAGTCTGGGCATCGAACAGGAACACACAGATGACATAAGGAAAATTAATTTCCAGTTTTCTTCCTTGATTTGGATTCAATTTGCTAAGACCATTTTCATTTGAAGAGGCTCTCTTCTCATCAGAAAAGCAAAACCAAGGGAAAAAAAAAGCTAAATTTGTCTGTGTGATGTGAATACATCTGTGAAGCGGGCAGTGCACCCAGCTGGTGAGGTGGTGGTGGTGGGGGGGGCGTGCGGCATGGTGCCTGTGGCCGGGGCCCCGGGGCCCTGGGGCCACAGTGGAACAGTGGGGTCTCCTCAGTGGGGTCTTTGCAGCCACACAGCTTTGATTCACTTCAGTTTCAGAGCAGACTCACTTCACTGCCCACCGCAGTCCTGTGGCGTCTCCCTGCCTGGCAGGATGCCCCCTAGTACTGGGTAAGGGAGCACTTCCCTCTGCCGGGCCGGGACCGCCGGGCACAGAGCCGTGATCGGGGTCGGGTGTGCCAGCCGGTGGGTGGTGGTGCATGCACGCAGCCTGGTGTGAGCACACCCACGGGCCCAGGGCTGCGTGCAGCACATGGTGGGCAGACAGCACAGGTGACCCGGTCCGGTCCGTGCACTGCGTCCACACTCCCTACCCGCTCGACACCCTCTGGCTTGGCGCGCCAGGCGGCCAAGGAGTGGGTCTGGGACCAGCGTGGCCCTGAGGCTCTGAGTCCTGTAGTCCTGTCGTCTTGACACCTGCAAGGCCCCCAGTTTGGGGAAAACGTGTTGATGTTTTTTCAGTCATCAGAGAAGAGCGAATCTCTTCTGCTCAGGAATGGGGACCCTGACTCTGGGCCACAAAAGGGATGATGTTCCCTGGGGACCTGCTGTGGGAGCCGCTTGGTGTGGTGGAGACGCCTCCTCAGCCGCTCGGAGCAGGAAAGTTGGAGCGAGAGTTTCACTCCCTGAGGGATGCGGTAGAGAGGGACCCCACGTAGACCATCTGGGTGAAGCTCGGAAGACAGACGGCCCCTGTGAACCACATCACCACAGGCAGGACGGCCCCGTGTCCAGACGCGCGGGGGCCGCCTGCCAGGCACTGGTGGACACGCAGGTGGACGACGTGCCCCCCCGCTCCGCCCTGAGAATGTGATCATTTCATCATTTTGGATCCAGCCCTCTATGAGCTTGTTGGGGGTCCAGGGGAAGACACCTTGACCACTGGGAGCAGAAACCCATCGGACCTGTGCCCTGGATGGCGGTGGGCTGAGGTCACGGCTGGGGCCCCAATCTGGGTACTGTAGAGACCAAGGACTCGTGGAGCTGTGGGGTCCTGCCTTCTCTCCTGCCAGCAGGGATGTCCAGGCACTCGGGGTGTGGTGAGGTCCTGCCTTCTCTGTGCGTCCACTCTGTCCCTAAGCCTCAGGCCAGAAGCCGCCCCGGTGGGGTTGATGCATGGGGGTGAGTTTGCCTCCTGAGAGCCCTGGGCTGGGAGGGGACACAGCCCCACACCCAGACCCCACCTCTAGCTCCAACCCCAGGGGTGGCTGATTAATCACAATATGCAAATTACCCATTTAAAAAATCAATCACATCAGGACGTTTGATTCATTATTCAGGACCTGAGTTGTATGCGCAGAATTCCTAACGACCCTGGGAATCAAGGATCAGGATGGTTGTTTCAGATTAAAAGCCCTGCTGGCTGGATGCCTGGCCCCTCCTCCTTGGTCTTGATTTCAGGGACAGGACTTTCTGGGCACCAGGGTGGAGTGGCCAGACGGCCTCCACACATGAGCCCAACCCAGCACCCCACCCCGGGGGGCCCGCTGCACCCAGCCTGGCCTGGCCCCAGGGGGCGCCCCACAGTGCCTGCTTGCCGAGGGCATCTCTGCCCCGCGCAGACACTCTACAGACCCAGGACTCGCTGTGCCTGCAGATTTCCCCTGGAGGGAGGAACAGGACCTTGTGGGGAACAGAGGCCAGGACAGCGGGTCACCGCGGAGCAGCCCTGCCCTGCCCGGGCTCCCGTCCCGTCACGGCCTGTGGGTGGGTGTCAGCTGCCCTGGGCTCGGAGGGGGCTGGGGGCCTGGACGGAGAGCAGATTCCTCCCCGGCAGAGCCCCTGCAGGCCGTGCTGCGTTGCGACGCTTTCCGAGCGCCTGGCGTTCTGGAGTCCTTCAGGCCTCCTCCCGGGCACTCAGCATCTTCTGCGCCCCGCTGAGGACCACGCTGAGGACCACGCTGAGCCTGGGTGGAGGCCTGGGCGGACCCCACACTCCTGGGTCGTTGTGACCACGGGGAGCTGGGGAAGGGCCCCCCAGCTCAGGAAACAGGCGAATCTGCCCAAAACACCGGCACGGGTCTCCAGTTTCCGAGAACGGCTGGGCCACTGTTTCTGGCTTAAGATCATCCATCACATCCTCACTGTTTATTTGGATCTTATTTTGAAGCTGAGGATTTGACGTATTTCTTGGGAAAAGAAAATGCTCCTTTTTAGTTAAAGTTACTCCAAATTTTTCGACTTACTTTCTCAAGCTTGGAACTGGGGTGTGCAGATGAAATTCTACAACGCAACATTATCATTTTATACTAAATATAATTTTAAATGTTATACATCAGCAGAAATGGAAAGTTTATCATCAGAGGTGCCGGGGTCCTGCCCCAGTGGATCCAGGGTGATTTGAAGGGGAGACAGATAGGTGAGGAAAAAACTTATTAATTACTATAAGATTAGATTAAGAAGGAATAGTGTAGTAGGAAAATTAAGCGGAGAAAAGAGGCTGAATAACTTGGTTTACGTGGAAAGCCAATAAAGTTCCAGACAAGGAGCTTGCAGCATCTACGCTGGGCCGCCGGCGCCCGTTTGAATATCGGAGAGTGCCCCGCCTTGGCTCTCTCTCTCATGGATCTTAGAAGCCGGGGCAGGTAAGTAGACATGGCGAGCCGCCCGCCCCAGATGGGAATTCAGCCTGAAATTAGAGTAAAGAGGAGACACAGGGGAAACCAGTCCTTCCAATGACTGGCCC
>SJYX01011882.1:325146-335931 GCA_006410675.1 Oreotragus oreotragus
GAGTTTTAACTCTTTAGAAAAGGCTCTGTATCTTTAAGATGCTTTTAAGCTTTGTGCCTCTCGTGGTTGGGGGGGCTGTAAGCAATTCACAAGCTGTAAGAGTCTGGGGGAACCTGTTAGGCAAGCTAGAGTTATCAGAGGGGGTTTGAGCTGAAACATCCCTTTCAAATGCAGAAGACTAAAGCCCTGAGTTGACTTTTTCCGAGAATATCAGAAGAGTGGAAAAGCAGGCAGATTCTTATTTTGGGGGGTACATGCTCAGGAAAATACCGGGGGAAAACCTGAGATCTGACTCGACCTTGCCCATCAGATCTCTGCCACATGACCTTGTCACGGGTGGGATTCCTCATGCTGGCTCCCAGCAAAAGGTTTTCCTAAAATACTTTGAAACTGCATTTACTTGAAACTAAACTGATTAAAGATTTATTAGCTTTATTTGAAACCCTTAAATCTTAAAGCCCCCTTAGATGGGGCGGGAGACTTTCCCTATCTCATCTCCATTAAAAAAAAAAAACTAATATGCTTCTTAAAACAGTCTGTTCTCTCTACAAAACAGAAATGTTTAGTCTGTTAAAAATGTACATCCTAAATAATTTGTAAAGCCTCCCTGGGCGCTGGTTGGGTGTCCTTCAAGGTGTGTTGACTTAATGTGCTCACTTCAGGGAGAATTGACTGGCTGCCGCTGAGCTGCCAGGAATATCTGACAGCTGTTTGCGCTCTCTGCATCTCTTTTATGAACATCAGCGTCTCATTTGAGTTAAAAAAAATAAAGAAAAAACCCTGGGCAGGGCAAGGCAGGTGTTAGCAGCTGCCTTCGCTCTGGGGGAGGAAGGGGCTGGGCTGCTCAGGGCATGCGGTGATGAGGTGAGGACCTCTCAGCTGCACCCACTCACCCAGGGACGGCACAGCCTCATCCCTCTCACCTGACCACAGGGACGGCACAGCCCCAGGCTCCTCACCTGACCACGGGGTTTTATGCATAGGACATTTGCTCGGCTTTTCTTGACCATCTTGTTCCATAGTATTTTTCATTATAATGATTTAAGTGTTTTTGTAAACTATGATTCATTCCTTATTAAGAAAAAAATCAAGCTACACAGGAAACTCCCAAGAAAGTAAAAACATAGCATCGGTCGGTCGCTCAGCTGTGTCTGACTCTTTCCGACCCTCCAGACTCTAGCCCACCAGGCTCCTCGGTCCACGGCTTTTCCACAGATTTCCCATGCAAACGCGGGAGGGGGCTGCCAGGCCCTCCTCCAGGGGATCTTCCCGACCCGGGGGTGAGACTCGTCCTCCAGGGGATCTTCCCGACCTGGGGATGAAACCCGCGTCTCCTGTGTCTCTTGCGTGGCAGGCAGACTCTTTACCTGCTGAGCCATCAGGGAGGCCCAGAAAGTAAAAACCTACCCCCGAATGCAACAGTCAGTGCAGACTCGTCTGCACATATTTATAGCTGAAAGCCAGAGTCGCGTTTTGATAATTGGGCTAACGCACATGTGGTACTGTAATAAGGCATTCTTTCACTCACCAAAGTCCGTTGAAGTGAACCTGATGGAGCCATGCATGAGATAAAAGCGAGCTTCCTGTCAGCGGTGTTTCCCGGCCCAGGGTCCCCATCCCACCCTGGGAGCCGCGGGGACCCCCCAGAGTCTTGCTCTCCTGGCCAGACGGGCGGGGCTTTAACAGCAACTTCCACAGCCAACAGTGACTTCAACCGGAAGCCAAGGTGAGATGGGCGCTTCCTCGGTGGCTCAGCGGTAGAGAGTCCGTGTGCCGTGCAGGAGCCCCGGGTTAGACCCCTGGGCCGGGGAGACCCCCTGGAGGAGGGAGTGGAAACCCGCTCCGGTGTCTTGCCTGGAGAAGCCCATGGACAGAGGAGCCTGGTGGGCTGCCATCCATGGGGTCACGAAGAGTCACACGCGCCTGAGTGAGCGAGTGTGCACACACGGGGTGGGACCAACAGCCGTAAGGGGAAACGCTGAGTGTGCAAAGCCTGGGACAGCCGCCCTTGGGCCACCCCCGCCTCCCACTTGTTCTGAGACCCTGTGCCCTGGGCTCCTGGTCCCCTGTCCTTCCCCCTCAGCTTCTGAGTTACCATCACTGCTTTACCTGCGAGGTGGGGAGGCGGGGAGGCGGGGAGGGCCCATGGGCCACATCCCAGCTGGGGCCACATCTCAGGCAGTGAAGAGCGTAGGCCTGGGGGGCATCACCGGGGGGGGGGGGCTGGGGTGCTGATGTGGGGCCATGGCCCTGCTCTCGTCTCTTGTCTGAGACCTGGACCCCGAGTTCCTGCTGCTGGAACCGCCCTGGGGAGTGCAGGCTGGGCGAGGCCCTTCATTCCCAGGAGCTGAGTACGGGAGTGACCTTGTCCCAGGAGGGGGAGGCTGCCAGACGTGCGCGCACAGGAGCTCGTCCAAGCCTCATCCTCAGAGGCCCTGAGTCTCAGCACCCGGGAGCTGGGGCAGCTCGGAGGAGGCAGCCGGTGTGGGTGACCCCAGCCGTTAGCCTCCCAGCTTCTAACTCATGCTGCGCTGGGCTGGCCAGACGTGCCCTTAGCAGCAGCTTCTGGGCGAGGGCCTCATGGTCTCGTGGTCCAGATGCCGGGTCTTCGGCAGCCAAAGGACNCACAGACACACACACACACACATACAGGCTCAGACACAAACACACACACAGACTCACACCCACACCCTCACACACACACAGAGTCACACACACACACAGACTCACACACACAGCTTTCATATGCCTGGGCTAACCACAGGCGGATGGACAGTTCAGAAACCACAGACGAGCACGGTGGTGGGAGATGCAGGTTGGGGGGCCGGGAGCTGGAGGGGGTCCCCACCTGCAGGGCCCTGGGGCTGCACGCGGACCCGCTGAAGGCAGCAGGGCTCTGTTCTCCGCGGACTGCAGCCCCTGCCCTTTCAGCCTCCCCTCTCTCAGGCTGAGAAGGACCTCAGGTTTGGTGGCGGCTTTTTAGATTCAGCACCAACAGCACAGTCTAACCGATAAGCTGGACTTCACTGAAGTTAAGGCCTCAGCTCTGCTAACGGCCAGGTGAAGCCTGAGAAAAGAAGCTGCAGGCTGCGGGAAGAATTGCGGACACAGCTGATGAAAGACTGTGCTCCAAACAAACGAAGGGACTCTTAAACCTCCACAAGAAGGAAACAACCGGTCACAAAACGGGCAAAAGCCCTTAGCAGACGCCTCAGCAAACAGGACACGCAGACGGCAGGGGGCTCCGCTCCACGTGTCATCAGAAGGTAGATGAGCACACCGTACGCCAAAGCCCGGAGCACTGACCCCCGGGGCCAGAGAGGCGGGAGCGGCGGGAGCTCGCCTCTCACTGCTGGGGACGCAGACAGCGCGGCAGTCCGGGAGACACGCGGACGGTTTCTGACGGAATCGCTTCTTCCCGTGCGATCAGTCCAGCAATTGCGCTCCTTGACGTTTACCCAAAGGAGCTGAGGACGTGCATCCACACAGAAGCCCGTGCACAGATGTTTACAGCAGCTTTATCATAACTGCCCGAAGCTGGGCACAAGCAGGAAGCCCTTCTGCAGGTGAACGGGCTGATAAACTGTGATCCATCCAGACAACGGCATCTTACTCAGGGCGCAGAGATGAGCCACCACGCCGTGAAAGACAGGAACTTCCAGTGCTTACTACAGAGTGAAAGAAGCCACTCTGAACAGGCGGCTTACTCTGTGACCAACGCTACCACACTCTGGGAAGAGTAAAACCGTGGAGACACGGAAGGGTCTGTGGTTGCCAGGGGTGGGGACAGACAGCGTTGCACGGGTGGAGCTCAGAGGGCGTTCAAGGCAGTGAAATCACTCTGTGTGACACTGTCAGGATGGACGCGTGTCGCCACACACTTGTCCAAACCCACAGGGTGCACAGAAGCACCAGCAATGAACAGTGGTGGAAACACCGGACCCAGCGATGATCATGAGCCAGCAGAGGTGGGTCGCTTGTAACAAAATCCCCTCTGAAAAGTGGGGTTCACCAGGGGAGGCTGCACGTGGGGCGTGAGGGGGACAGGAGACCTCCAGACCCTCCACTCAACTCTGCTGTGAGCCTTAGAATGCTCTAATGAAATAAAGCCGATTTAGAAAAATGTACGATAGCATCGAAGCATGACACGTGTAGGAAAAGGCAACAGAACGTGTCTAAGACCCATATGCTGAACGTTGCATATTCCTGAGGGAAAGTGGAGAGTATTCATGTGAGACAGAGGTCACATTTATGATTCAGGAGACTCAGTGCTGCTAAGATATCAATTTCCTCCAAGCTGAAGCATAGATATTATGCAGCCCCATTAATCTGAAGAAATCGACAAAGCCATTCCAACACTGATGTGAAAAGGCAAAACTGGAGGCGAGGCAAACAATGTCGGGGAAAAAAGAGCCAAGAAGGACCCGTGCTGCCCGACGCCAGCGCCTCCTGTGAAGCTGTGGACACCAGGCAGGGTGGGATGCGCCTAAGGAGAGACGCCCGTAAGGGGAGCAGACACCCACCCGAAGTCGTATGGCCGCTCACTTTTGAGAAAGGTGCTGAGATCATTCACTGGGGAAGGAATAATTCCTTCAACAAATGGTGCCGAAACAACCGGACGTCTCTGCGGAGGGGAAGAAAGAACTCTGACCCCTAACTCACACCAAGCACAAACATTAACTCAGGTGGAACAGAGGCCTCCCTGAAAGTCCACTCCCGGTGAGCGTTCCAGACAAAAACACAGGAGAAAGATGCCCACACCTTTGAAATAGGTAACACTTTCTAAGCACTTAGAACTCATTAAAAACAAAAACAAAACAAAACCAAACTTGAGAATTTGGACTTCACCCAAACAGAAAAGTTCTCCCCGTTTGAGAGACACTGCTGAGAACACAGAAAGGCAAGTCACAGTCCGGGAGAGACCGGGCCAGCCGGGCGTAGAGCAGCGGTACTCCCGGGACGCCGACAGCCCGGTCACAGCAAGGCCAGCGGCCCAAGGACCGCGGGGGCAGCACAGCTGACCCGGGACTCTACAGGGCGAGACGCACAGGGGCCGAGGCAGCAGTGCTCTTAGCCACCAGAAACCACGGCAACAGCTGCGCCCTGTGTCTGCTGTTCTCCAGTCGCTAGGCCGTGGCTGACCCTGTGTCCCCGTCAGCTGCAGCGCACCAGGCTTCCCTGTCCTCCACTATCATCTCCCAGACTTGGCTCAGATTCCTGTCCATTGAGCTGCTGATGGCGCCCAACATCTCACCCTCGCAACTTCTCCTCCTGCCTTTATTTCCCAGCATCAGGGTCTTTTCCAATGAGTCGGCTCTTTGCCTCAGGTTGGTGGCCCAAGTATTAGAACTTCAGCTTCAGCATCAGTCCCTCCAGTGAGTGTTCAGGGTTGATTTCGTTTAGGATGGACTGGTTTGATCTCCCTGCTGTCCAAGTCACTCTCTAGAGTCTTCTCCAGCATCACAATTAGAAAGCACCTCTTAGAGTGGCTAAAACTTGGAAGACAGGCCACATTGGGTGTTCTGGGAAGGGGGGTGGACACTGGGCAGTTTGGGAAGATGCTGAGCAGCTTTTGCACTGATCACCGAGGAAGCCTTTCTCACCTCTCCTTGCTATTCTTTGGAACTCTGCATTCAGATTTCCTTTTCTCCTTTGCCTTGACCTTCTCTTCTTTTTGCAGCTATTTGTAAGGCCTCCTCAGACAACCGTTTTGCCTTTTTGCATTTCTTTTTCTTGGGGATGGTCTTGATCACCACCTCCCGTACAATGTCATAAACCTCCGTCCATAGTTCTTCAGGCACTCTGTCTATCAGATCTAACCCTCTGAATCTATTTGTCACTTCCACTGTATAACCATAAGGGATTTGATTTAGGTCATACCTGAATGGTCCAGTGGTTTTTCCTACTTTCTTTAATTTAAGCTGAATTTGGCAATAAGGAGTTCATGATCTGAGCCACAGTCAGCTCCTGGTCTTGTTTTTGCTGGCTGTATAGAGCTTCTCCATCTTTGGCTGCAAAGAATATAATCAATCTGATTTTGGTGTTGACTGTCTGGTGATGTTCGTGTGTAGAGTCTTCTCTTGTGCTGTTGGAAGAAGGTGTTTGCTATGACCAGTGCGTTCTCTTGCAAAACTCTGTTAGCCTTTGTTAGATCTGGTTCCAAATCAGGAAAGGAGTATGTCAAGGTTGTTTATTAACTTATATGCAGTGTACATCATGTGAAATGCCGAGCTGGATGAAGCAAAAGCTGGAGTCAAGATTGCTGGGAGAAATATCAATAACCTCAGACACGCAGAAGACACCACCCTTATAGCAGGAAGTGAAGAAGAACTAAAGAGCCTCTTGATGAAAGTGAAAGAGGAGAGTGAAAAAGTTGGCTTAAAGCTCAACATTCAGAAAATGAAGATCATGGCATCCGGTCCCATCACTTCATGGGAAATAGATGGGGAAACAGTGGAAACAGTGAGAGACTTTATTTTTTGGGCTCCAAAATCACTGCAGATGGTGACTGCAGCCATGAAATGAAGACCGTTGCTCCTTGGAAGAAAAGCTATGACCAACCTGGACAGCATATTCAAAAGCAGAGGTGTTACTTTGCCGACTAAGGTCTAGTCAAAGCTATGGTTTTCCCAGTGGTCATGGAAAGTGAAAGGTGAAAGGGACGTCGCTCAGTCATGTCTGACTCTGTGCGACCCCACAGACGGCAGCCTGCCAGGCTCCCCGTCCCCGGGATTCTCCAGGCAAGAACCCTGGAGTGGGCTGACATTTCCTTCTCCAGTGCATGAGAGTGAAAGGTGAAAGGGACATCGCTCAGTCGTGTCCGACCCTCAGTGACCCCATGGACTGCAGCCTTCCAGGCTCCTCCATCCGTGGGATTTCCTAGACGAGAGTACTGGAGTGGGATGCCATTGCCTTCTCAGAACAGGACACTAGTCGGCAATAAAAAAGAACGGCCTCCTGCTACACACACACTGTGGGTGACTCTCACAGGCCCAGTGGGGACATGCTGTGAGCAGGAGGGCTGGTCGGCACGGTGCCACGCCTGGCCTCCAGTCAGAGTCGCCCGTAGTCTGACGGAATGCCCCCTCCGTGGCTTTGGAGTGGGGAGGTTTGGTCTTTATCCTCAACACGAATCTGTATGCTCGGAGCTCAGCTCCTGCTTCCAAAAGATCAGAACCTTGTTTCCCAAACTGCATCTTCACCCCATTGCCAGGGAGTGAACCCAGAAACTCCAAGGACACATATGTGTTTCCAGCACACCAGAAATGCTGGGACAAACAGCATTTAACCCCAGCCTGCCTGCAGAGAGCTCACCTGTGGAGAGTGCCAGCCAGGTCTTGAAGGCCAAATCTGGACTGACCTCCTTAAATAATTCTATTTTATACTGGTGCTGGAGAAGACCCCCGAGAGTTCCTTAGACAGCAAGGAGATCAAGCCAGGAAACCCTAAAGGAAATCAACTCTGAATATTCACTGGAAGGCTGGTCCTGAAGCTGAAGCTCCAATGTGAACAGCCTGATATGAACAGCCGACTCACTGGAAAAGACCCTGATGCTGGGAAAGATTGGGGGCAGGAGCAGAAGGGGGCGACAGAGGATGAGATGGTTGGGTGGCATCACCGACTCAAAGGACATGAACGTGGACAAACTCCGGGAGACGGTGAGGGGCAGGGAAGCCTGGCGTTTCTGGGTTCACTCCCTGGCAATGGGGTGAAGACGCAGTTTGGGAAACAAGCCTGGCGTGCTGCCGTCCACGAGAGATGAGCTGTTGGACATGACTTGGTGAGGGGACAGCGGCAACTCGCTGGCCAGCAGCGCTGCGCTGCCCCGGGTGAGCCTCAGCCTGATTCAGCTACACGCGCCTGCAGCGTTTTCTCACATTCTTTTCCCACTTAAGCTGTTACGAGAACGAACACGGGTTCCTGTGCTTTTAAGTGAAAAGTCTACAAAGTGGTCACGAGGCTTGAAGGGCCGCTGCTCACAGCCACCCGCTGCTTCCGTCACTTACCAAAGAGGCTCACAGACCAGACTAGACAGACCAGGCCCATCGCCTGCTTCCTTGACCGCAGGACTGAGGGCAGCGCAGGCGGCGACTCCCGATCAGTGGCAGCCCTGACTCCTGGGCCTGCCCCGGAGACAGAGGGGCCCAGGCCACGGCGGGGCGGAATCCAAGGGCCTCAGGCCAGGAGCCCACTCTGGACTTCTGTCCCGCCTGGGGTGCTGGAGTCATCACTGAACCAAGCTTGGATCTGCCCACCGTAAAGCCAGCCTACTGCCCCGTTTGTGGGGAAGGAAAGTGCAATCTTTACTGCAGGTGCCAAGCAGGGAGGTCAGCAGCTCGTGCTCAGAAGACCCGAACCCCTGAAGGCTTCCAGGGAGAGGCTTTTAAAGACGGCGGCGGAGGAGGGGTTGGGGATGTGGTCAGCTCATAGACCCTCTTCTGACTGGCTGGAGGTGAGCTCACCGGGAGTCACCATCATCAACCTTCTGGCTCCAACTGGTCTGGGATCTGCTGCTGGTGGGTGGGATGCAGTCAGCTTCTCCCACGTGGTGGGGGCTTCAGTATCTGCAAAGCAGGTCGCAGGACCCAGTTCAGAATGTTGTCTATAGCCCTGGAGGGAGAGGCAGAGGCCCAGGACTTTATTTTGTGGCTAAACACGCGTCCTCCGTCCTGCCTGGCCGCTGTCCTTTGCTTCTGCGTTTTCTCATTGCTCTGATTAAACGTATTCTCTGGGACTCGGGGAAAACTGAGGAGACTGGGTTTTTTGACAGACAAGACGCAGGCAGAGGACGTGGGAAGGTCTGTACACATCCTGCTCGGTTATACCTTTTCACTCCTCTGCAGAGTTTCTTGTGGGCAAAGAAGTGTCAGTCAGGTGCATAAACACCTAGGAGTGTGGCTGCTGGAAGGCGCCATGAGACTGTGGTTGGACTCATAGAGAAGCGTTCGGACCGTCTCCCAGAGCAGCTGAAGAGCTTGGATTCCCACCAGGAGCGGGCTTCGTTGCTCTGACTCCTCCCGAGCCCTGGTGTTGGCAGGTCTGCGTGTGAGCGACTCTGATCGGTGTGCAGAGGTCTCGTATTCCCGTTTTAATTTGTGTTTCCCTAACAGCCCATGATGGGGAGCTCCTTTTCCTGTGCTTTCTTGCCACCCACAGGCCTATTTTGGTGACGTCTGCTCAGCTCTTTTCCCCAGTTTTAGGGGCTGCTGTTTGTTTCCTTGTCATTGACCTTTAGAATCGTATGCATGTTCTGGAGCTGAATCCTTGATCAGCTGTGGTTTCGCAAATATTTTCTCCTAGTTACTGGCTTGTATTTTCACTCTAACCGTGTCTTTCATAGAGTGGGAATTTTTAGTTTTAACAAAGTCCAACTCATCCTTTTCTCTGAATGGATCATGAATTTAGACCACGTCATATCTAAAACTCCATCGGCAAACCCCGGGTCATGTGGATTTCCCTTTCTAGGAGTTTTACAATTTTGCATTTTACATTTGGGTCTGTGACCCATTTTGAGTGAGTCTCGAGCTTACTCTTTGCATCTCGGGTGGGCCCAGCTCCAGCCGTTGGAAAGCTCGCCCTTTCTCTACTGAGTCGCTCGTGTGTCTCTGTCAGAATCAGTGACTTCATTCACACAGATCTGCTTCAGGGTCTGTTCTGTTCTGTTGACACACGTCTGCCCTTCCGTGAGCAGTCTTGATCACTGCAGTGTTACAGGGACTCGTGAAACCAGGCAGTGAGTCCTCCGAGTCTGTGTCTGCTCCGTGACTGAGGGCCAGATGTGCTGGCTGGTGGCCTCCCCCAGACCTTCTGCCTCTCTGCTCCCCGAGCGGGGCAGGGCCTCCTTGGGACCCAGGGAACCACGGCGCCGTCCTGAGTCAGCTGCAAGGGAGTCGTGGAGAAGGGATGGGAAGACACACCTGCCCCTTCCATCCTGGAGGGACAGAGGGGTGACTTCAGACTCAGAGCTCCAGAAGCCCCCCCGGACAGGCGGCCAGCACTGAGCTGCCCTCAGGGCCTCCCCCACCAGACCCCTGGCCCAGGATGGAGCCTGGCCAAATGGTGGAGGCACAGGCTTGGGACCCAAGCCCCAAGACTGCACAGGCTCTGAGTTATGGCCACAGAATTCGTGAGGCCCTTCCCTGGGTGTGGGCCTGGAAGATATTTAGATGCAAAAGGTTGAAAAGCATTTGCTCATTCTCATTATAAAAATTCTGTCATTTTCTGGTCTAAGGAATGCTTGTTCTTTCAATTATGGCTTTAATAACGGCACCGATAACATCCCAACATGCCTTGAGGGCTCTGCCAACACCGCCCCCCACCGCCCCCGTCCTTTCCTGGATGACGACCTTAACCCCCCCTGAACTGCGCCCCCACCGGCAGCACGGGCCCATCTCCCAGGATCCTCTGTGACTCTGTCACATGCTAACTCTTCTCAGGCCTTTTCCAAACATGATGCAACTCCCCACGCGGTAACAATGGTGATTTATTGTACTGCTGGGAGGCTCAAGTGATTGATTTAAGTATTGCTTTAAGTGATTTACTGTGAGGCTGGGGGGAGGCTCCCTGTTTATATCTGTCTCCACGGGTCTGCAGGACTGTGTCTCTGGGTAGCAGGCATGCCCACTCTGGAGCGGGGTGGGTAGGGAGAGATGGAGCCAGTTTCCCGGGCCCCCAGGAGGCTAACAAGGAACCACAGGTGCTAAGCCAGGGAGCGCCTCCCCAGCCCGGCCACCTGTGGCTGGCGAGCCTGGGCCCTTCCCCACCTTCCCCTCCCCTCTCCCCTCC
>SJYX01011882.1:343011-374819 GCA_006410675.1 Oreotragus oreotragus
AAAAAAA
Organism: Oreotragus oreotragus; assembly: GCA_006410675.1. Lineage (NCBI taxonomy): Eukaryota > Metazoa > Chordata > Mammalia > Artiodactyla > Bovidae > Oreotragus > Oreotragus oreotragus. The sequence goes on from SJYX01011882.1 coordinate 343,019, forward strand.
AAACTACACAAAAGAAAAAGAAAAGCAAGGAAATAAACAAGAAGAACCCTCCCAGGACTAATAGCAAAGTTTCAGAATACAAGATCGAGATCAACAAAAATCAATTATGCGTCTATACAGTGGCAATAAACACATGGAAACAAAAATCAAAGATAAAATGACTTGCAAATCACAAAAGGAAGGAAGAAATGAAGACAAGGACGGGGAAGGGGAGAGAGATTTACTTGTAATAAATCTACCAAAACACACATAACTTTTGTGTGAAAACTACAAAGTGATAATGAAAGAATCAGCGAAAGGACTGCTAAGCTGCTGAGTCGCTTCAGTCGTGCCCGACTCTGTGCGGCCCCACCAGGCTCCCAGTCCCTGGGATTCTCCAGGCAGGAAGGAACACTGGAGTGGGTTGTCATTTCCTTCTCCAGTCCATGAAAGTGAAAATGGAGTCGCTCAGTCGTGTCCGACTCTTCGTGACCCCATGGACTGCCGCTCACCAGACTCCTTCATCCATGGGATTTTCCAGGCAAGAGTGCTGGAGTGGGGTGCCATTGCCTTCCCCAGCGAAAGACACTAATTCTCTCCAAACTGATATGCAGGCTCAAGACCACTCATCAACATGCAAAGATTATGCTTGTTTTATACACATAGGCAAGGCTATTCTAAAATTTATCTGGAAAAGCGAAGAGAAAAGAAGAGAAAAGAAAAGAGAAAAAGGAGGGATCTGTCTGTCTCAGCTCAAGACTTTTTAGGAAGACTGCGTGGGGTCTGCAGAGGGATAGACACACGGATCAGTGGAACAGAAAGGGAGCCCAGACACAAACCTTCACGAATGTGCTCAACTGACTCACAACAAAGACACAGAAGCAACTCGGAGGAGGAGATGCAGATCTTTTCACAAATGGCGCTAGAGGAAGGGGACACCCACACAGGAGAATAAACCTTGATTGAAACCTCACACCTTGTATGAAAATTAACTCAAAATGGACGATGGACTTCAACGTGAAAGATAAGAGAGGAAAGCTTTCAGAAAACGTGTATGAGAAAATGCTTACTGTCTTTAATATCTGGGGCTAAGCAGAGTTCTTGAGCTTCCCAGGTGGCATGAGGGGTGAAGAACCCGCCTGTCAGGGCAGGTGGGTGTAAGAGACAGGGGTCGATCCTGAGTCAGGACGATTTCCTGGAGGAGGGCGCTGTAATCCACTCCAGGACTCTTGCCTGGAGAATCCCAGGGACAGAGGAGCCTGGTGGGCTACAGTNGGGGCTAAGCAGAGTTCTTGAGCTTCCCAGGTGGCATGAGGGGTGAAGAACCCGCCTGTCAGGGCAGGTGGGTGTAAGAGACAGGGGTCGATCCTGAGTCAGGACGATTTCCTGGAGGAGGGCGCTGTAATCCACTCCAGGACTCTTGCCTGGAGAATCCCAGGGACAGAGGAGCCTGGTGGGCTACAGTTCATGGGGTCATGAAGAGTCGGGCACAACTGAGTGACTTAGCATGTAGGAATTCAGGCAGAGTTCTCCATCTTGACATCAAAGGCACAGTTCATAAATGGCTAAACAGATTGGACTTTATCAAAATAAAAAACTTTTGTTCTATGTAAGACCTACTTGAGTGCATGAGAAGATAAGCTATGAACTTGGAGAAAAAAAATCTACAAACCCCAGTAGAAAAAAATCTACCAGTCCTGTATCTGATAAGGGACTATAGAAAGAACTCTCAAAACTCAACAGTTACACATTTAAAGCAGAACAAATAATCCAATTATAAAATGAGCAAAAGTCACCAAGGGCATTCCACCAAGAGGATCTACAGATGGCAAATTAGCACATGAAAAGATGTTCAACATCATTAGCCATTAGGAAAATGCAAATTAAAACCACAAAGAGGTATCACTACACGTTATTCAGAATGGCTAAAATTAAAAAAAAAAAAAAAAAAACAACCAATCCGGCAGGAGGCAGAGAGACTGGATTTGCAGATGTGGCAGCTGGGAAAAGCAAAACAGAGCCCTCTGGACCCCGCTTGGCAGCCTGAAACCAACAGCTATGCGACCCGGCAGTTGCGCTCCTGGGCACTTATCCCAGAGAGATGGACAGTTTTCCACACACAGACCTGCGCACGAATGGCACAGCAGATTCGTTATAAGAACCAAAGTGTGGGAGCGGCCAGATGCTCTTCAGCACTAAGGCAGCTGAGACAGGCCCAGACCACGGGCCACTGCTCAGCCCCGCAATGAGGGGACCGCCTGGGGAGTACCCAGGGGCCGATGCTCAGTGAGAAACCCAGTCCCAGGGTTGCACATGGCGTGAGTCCGTTTCCACAACATTCCAGAAATGGAAAGCCTGCAGAAACGGACAGGAGATTAGAATCTCCCAGGGTTGGGAGGTGTGAGTGAGAGCACACGTCTGCATGTGGGTAGGTGTGCAGGTGAGTGTGCTTTGTGTGCACACATGTGCACAGTTGTCCGGGGGGGGGCGTCTGAGTGCATGTGTGTGCCACAGGTGTGCCCAGGTGTGAGTGTGCATGCACGGTGCATATACAGAGCGGCACAGATATTCACCCCTGTGCCACCTGCCCACCGCCTCCTGGCGCCTGGCCCAAGGTGGATGACTTCTCTGTTCCCTGGGCCCAAGTGCCTTCTGGCAAAAACCATGTTTGAAATGGCTCTGGGAACGGGTGGTGGACTCAACTTGGAGAGTGTTCACTTTATACAGCATCTCTGTAGAGACTTTGTCAGTCACTTGTGGAAGCCTGTTCCTGGATTTAAGGAAATGTAAAGTGAGCTCGCTCCTCCTGCATCACCACCTGCTTCAACTCCCGCATCAGCTCCTGCATCACCATCTGCATCATCTCCCGCATCATCTCCTGCATCACCACTCACATCAGCTCCTGCATCATCTCCCGCATCAGCTCCTGCCTCATTACCTGCACTAAAGGTCAGCATGTGTCTTTTGAATAGAGGACTCTTTTGTGCACTGTATTCAGAATACACCTTGATTAACTGAAAATTGTCAGAACAACAGTGATCAGCCGAGCAGAGCCCACGGTCACCAGCTCAAACAGCTGGTCTCCCCGCCCCCCACGTCCGCCAGACAAGCTGCCACTTGTGTTCTGGAAATGAGGAGGTAGGAAGGACAGCATCGCCTGCCACGTCAGAATGGGACTGTCTCGAGTCTCCCTTTCATGCTTCTGAAAACCAGTGGAGACACACCCTTCACGATCAGAGGGCCGACTCACGCCAACCCAGGCAAAAAGGACCCGGCAGGTCTTCGCACAGAGGGTCCCGGGGTGACCTTGGGGGCTCCTGTCGGTAGCGGCACCCATCACACTCTGTTGTTCGCGGTGAGCTCTGAATGGGGCCGTGCCCAGTGCCAAGTCCACCCGGTGTCCACATGGGCCGGAAGCCACATCCCACGCCTACCTTCCCTGCAGGGAAAGCTGGGCTGGGACGGCCCATGGGGGCCCTGCGCTGGGGGAGGGCGCCTCCTGGCTGCCGGGGTCCAGCCGGCCCTGGGCTGACACTGACGAGGCAGCTGGCGACAGCATCTGGGGGACCGCGGCTCGGCCAGCCGCGAGCAGAGTGGCAGGGGCAGGGCCAGGGTTTTCAAGGAAAGCTGGGGGTGCTGTTTAAAATCCGAGAGTGGAACACGCAGCGGCAGAGCGAGCTCTGTCTGCAAGCTTTGGTCAGAGGCCAGGCCAGCACAGCACTGACGTGTCGGCGCGCAGAGGCCCGCAGCTCACTCCTGACCCTGGCCTGACGCGGGCTGGACTTCTCCAGGGTGGGGGCCTTCCTGTGGAAGCAGGGGTGGGCCTGGCCTGGCTCATCAGTGGTACCGAGGGAACCTGCCCTGCAGAGCGGGTCCCGGAGAAGCGTCCACGCTGTTCCCGCACAGACAGAGGGCAGGGCCAGGCCCCTGGGGCTGGGGGCAGGTGGTCACTCCTCATGAGGATGGACGCTGGCTTGGGTGAGCTTGTCCCCTCCACTGTCCACTGACCCTCACCTCCTGTCCAGCCTAGGTGGGCGCTGGGCAGGGCTGGGGTGCAGAGAACTCGGATGTGTGCAGTGGGTATCCATCAGCGTTATGACAGACACCATCCTTGACTTCTTGTCCACGTGACGACACTGGAGAACCGGCGGCCGGCCACTCGGGCTTCGTCGACGCTGACGGACAAGTCACATCGTCGTGCCGAGCACGGCTCAGCTAGGAGCTGGGCCGGGACATCTGGAAACGTGTTCCAAGTAAGGAGCTGTCGTGGTTGTTCACATCTGTTTTATTCTTTCGGCAGCAAAGACGTTACCCTGGGCTAATTTCCTGCAGAGACAGGCCGACAAGGCTGGGACGGTGGGAGAAGCCTCCCTGCAGAGCTGGCCGCAGGCGAGCGAGGGGGAGCCAGCTCCTCGGGCACAGGCTGGAGCCTGGCCTCTCCCAGGCCTCGGGGGTTTCTTTCCATCCCTGGGAAAATCAGGAATTCTGACAGCGCTTCTGCACACACGCTCCTAAAGATGGCTCATTATACAGAAAGTGAACACCTAACCTAACATAACCCAGCATGGCCAGAGCATGATGCAAAATCACTGCCACCCCCTCCTCCGGTGCCGTCACTGTGTGTTGAGGGGGGTCCCAAGTAAAGCGGAGCCAGCCCAACCCCACCCTGGTCCGTCCACACAGGCTGGACATCGCATTCTTCCACCGGCACTCTGCCCTGGCCCAGAGGCTCCCTCCTGACACGATCTCACATCTGGCCAGTTTAGGGATCAGCCCCCAAAGGCCGCCCGCTGGCTGTGTGAGGCCCCCGTGGGGACTGCAGGCTCAGCCGCCGCGGGAGCTACGGGCAGACTCCAGGTGCAGCCGACCTGGGTGGCTTGGCTGGATGGGCCACACGCTCCGCCCTGGTTTCCCGGGACTGTCCTCTTCTGCCCCGGGCCCCTTGCACCAGGCAGACGGGCACACTGCCCACGGGGCTTGGGTCCAAGGCCACAGTCAGAGAGCATGTTTCTGTGGGGGTCTGAGTTCTTTCTCCCGAGGAGATATGCACAGAAAAAGGTCAACCAGCCATGGAAGAAGCACAGTGTATAATTCCATTCTCCAAAGTTGTTATTAATTAAGACCCCAGGAGCCACGTCCAGCCGGAAGCAGCCGTGGCCGGACCTGCAGCCTCGGTTCCACACGGCTTCCACTCCAACAGCCCCTGGGGAATTTCTGCTGCAAAGATGACAATCTTCCCCCAAGGTGTGCTGGTTTATTTTTATACCCAAAAGTGCTCTGAAAGAGGACGATTTATTGTTTGAAGATCTCACCTAATTGTGTTCGTCTCACTGATGACGTTTCTTAAGGTTTTTAATTTAAAAGCCATGCAACGCATTTATTTTATAAATACAAAACCACTCAAGCCCCAGATGTATTTAAATGAAAAAGAATCAGCTTCCCTGATCGGCCTCATAATTCAGCACAGCTTAGAGAGTTTCAAATGCTGTGAATTTTCACATCAGAAGGTGAAGGTGAAGGTGAAGGTGAAGTCGCTCAGTCGTGTCCGACTCTTTGCGACCCCGTGGACTGTAACCTACTAGGCTTCTCCGTCCATGGGATTCTCCAGGCAAGAATACTGGAGTGGGTTGCCATTTCCTTCTCCAGGGGATCTTCCCGACCCAGGGATCGAACCTGGGTCTCCCGCATTGGAGGCAGACGCTTTAACCGCTGAGCCACCAGGGAAGCCCCTTCACATCAGAAGGACCGTTGATGAACAGATGACACAGGCTGTTTGGTGCTGAGCTCTGCGGAAGCTCGTTTCAAACAGGAGGCAGCACATGACTCGACTTGTGTCGGCCGCAGGCTTATAAGCTCTGGGCCTCGTGTCGATACTTTGGTGCACGCAGTCACCCTCCATTTCAAGAGAGATTCCCTCAAAAAGTTAAACCATGCGGCCCAGCAATGCCACTTCTGAGCACACATCCAGAGAAGCGAAGNGTTTCAAACAGGAGGCAGCACATGACTCGACTTGTGTCGGCCGCAGGCTTATAAGCTCTGGGCCTCGTGTCGATACTTTGGTGCACGCAGTCACCCTCCATTTCAAGAGAGATTCCCTCAAAAAGTTAAACCATGCGGCCCAGCAATGCCACTTCTGAGCACACATCCAGAGAAGCGAAGAGAGGAGTTCAGACAGGACTGTGCCGCTTGATCCACAGGAGCCAAGAGTCAGGAAGAGCACTGATGCTCGTTAACGGATAAGGAACAGGCAAGACTCGGTCCACCCACCCCGGGATGGAACTCAGCCGTGAGGCGCAGTGAAGCCCTGAGCCTCATATGACACTGACGGACGCTGGAAACACTGTGCCCTGTGGAGGAGGCCAACCAGGGCAATGTATTATATGAGTCCTTGCTACACAGAGCGTCCAGAAGAGGTAAATCCAAAGAGACAGAAAGCAGGTTCCTGTTGTCGGGCTGGGGGAGCAGGGAGGGGAGCTGCCACTGGCCAGGGCCACCTCCAGGGATCAGAGGATCCAGGAGGCCGACTGCACATGGTGAACGCAAAATACTGACTGAAACTGCCCCCCCAGAGCCCGCTGGCAAGGGGTAGGGGAGCTGGAACAGAAATCCCGTCAGAGGGAAGGGGAGTGTCTTCAGGGTACTCCACTCCGATTCAGAGGGAGGCTTGTGGGGCAGCAGGCCTCCCAACAGGCCAGGAACCAACTCCTCCCGCCAGGACTCCGGAGCAAGCCCTCTCCAGGGGGCGGCCTGTTGAAGGGGTGGGGAAGGTGGGGAAGGATGGTGGGGAGGGGTGGTGAGATGTGTATAAGAGACAGGCATCTGGGGGACCGCGGCTCGGCCAGCCGCGAGCAGAGTGGCAGGGGCAGGGCCAGGGTTTTCAAGGAAAGCTGGGGGTGCTGTTTAAAATCCGAGAGTGGAACACGCAGCGGCAGAGCGAGCTCTGTCTGCAAGCTTTGGTCAGAGGCCAGGCCAGCACAGCACTGACGTGTCGGCGCGCAGAGGCCCGCAGCTCACTCCTGACCCTGGCCTGACGCGGGCTGGACTTCTCCAGGGTGGGGGCCTTCCTGTGGAAGCAGGGGTGGGCCTGGCCTGGCTCATCAGTGGTACCGAGGGAACCTGCCCTGCAGAGCGGGTCCCGGAGAAGCGTCCACGCTGTTCCCGCACAGACAGAGGGCAGGGCCAGGCCCCTGGGGCTGGGGGCAGGTGGTCACTCCTCATGAGGATGGACGCTGGCTTGGGTGAGCTTGTCCCCTCCACTGTCCACTGACCCTCACCTCCTGTCCAGCCTAGGTGGGCGCTGGGCAGGGCCGGGGTGCAGAGAACTCGGATGTGTGCAGTGGGTATCCATCAGCGTTATGACAGACACCATCCTTGACTTCTTGTCCACGTGACGACACTGGAGAACCGGCGGCCGGCCACTCGGGCTTCGTCGACGCTGACGGACAAGTCACATCGTCGTGCCGAGCACGGCTCAGCTAGGAGCTGGGCCGGGACATCTGGAAACGTGTTCCAAGTAAGGAGCTGTCGTGGTTGTTCACATCTGTTTTATTCTTTCGGCAGCAAAGACGTTACCCTGGGCTAATTTCCTGCAGAGACAGGCCGACAAGGCTGGGACGGTGGGAGAAGCCTCCCTGCAGAGCTGGCCGCAGGCGAGCGAGGGGGAGCCAGCTCCTCGGGCACAGGCTGGAGCCTGGCCTCTCCCAGGCCTCGGGGGTTTCTTTCCATCCCTGGGAAAATCAGGAATTCTGACAGCGCTTCTGCACACACGCTCCTAAAGATGGCTCATTATACAGAAAGTGAACACCTAACCTAACATAACCCAGCATGGCCAGAGCATGATGCAAAATCACTGCCACCCCCTCCTCCGGTGCCGTCACTGTGTGTTGAGGGGGGTCCCAAGTAAAGCGGAGCCAGCCCCACCCTGCCCTGGTCCGTCCACACAGGCTGNGGCCCCGCCAGGCCAGGCCCACCTCTCGGCCACGTTCCCAAGGGACGGACGCGTTGACCCGGTAGCGACCCTGGGGTTCTTCCACTCGAAACCCCTCAGGCCTGACTTGGACAGGCAGGAGCGCCAAGGGCTGGGGCTCAGGCAACCCCTTGCCCAGAGCCAGGCAAGGCCCCCAGAGGAGACCCTTCCTCTCCGCTGTCTTCAAGAGTGGGTGCTGGGCTGCGGGGGGACCTGGAGGGAGCAGGGGCTGTGGACCAACAGATGCCACGGACCCCAGGCAGAGCCCTTCCCGTCGCTCAGGCCACGGGCGCTGCAGGGGCTGAGCGCCCGGGGGAGGGTCCCGGAGCCCAAGGCCGCCCTGGGCTCTGTGCCCAGTGACTGCCCAGGGCAAAGGGAGATGCCGGCCACGCAGCCCGCGTCCTCTGGTTTTAGGCCCTGACGAGGGTCTCCTTGGGTTGTTCAGGCCGCTGGTTCAGAGAGCTGGGCTACGCGACGCCCCTGGTGAGGATGCGTGAGCTTCATGGGTGAGGACGGCAGTGCGGGGGCCTGTGAGCCCAGTGGGGGCCGTAGTTAAGGGGGCGGAGCCTGGCGGCAAGTGGCCGTCGGCAGGGTGCCGGGATCCCAAGGACCTGAGCCCTGTTCCGGATACGCCCCTACCTGCCTGGGGCATCCGCGACCCCAACCGGCTGTCTCCAGCCCTGTGTGCCCAGCCCCTGGGAGGCCTCGGGCAGCCCCCAAAGCGCCCCTGGCTCTCCCCTCCAAGCTCCCCACCCTGTTCCTCTTGGAGCCCCTGGGGCTGGCGGGACCCTCCCCAGTGCTGTATCCAGAGATGCAGCCGACTCTGAACAGAGCCTTGGAGCTCCCTGTGGACCAGCCCCTGGGAGGCCTCGGGCAGCCCCCAAAGCGCCCCTGGCTCTCCCCTCCAAGCTCCCCACCCTGTTCCTCTTGGAGCCCCTGGGGCTGGCGGGACCCTCCCCAGTGCTGTATCCAGAGATGCAGCCGACTCTGAACAGAGCCTTGGAGCTCCCTGTGGACCCGTGAGAGCCCGTTTTCTGCCTGTCGGCTCCTCCCAGAGCTGAAGACACGTCCAGTCTCTGCCGGGCGGGCCCGGCCAGCTCCTCAGGACACGAAGCTGGTGCGGGGTTCCCCTGCCCAGATACATCTCAGGAACTGAACCCTTCCAGCTCCGTGCGTGATCTTTGGAGCATATGGCTCTCCCCTCCAAGCTCCCCACCCTGTTCCTCTTGGAGCCCCTGGGGCTGGCGGGACCCTCCCCAGCGCTGTATCCAGAGATGCAGCCGACTCTGAACAGAGCCTTGGAGCTCCCTGTGGACCCGTGAGAGCCTGTTTTCTGCCTGTCGGCTCCTCCCAGAGCTGAAGACACGTCCAGTCTCTGCAGGGCCGGCCCGGCCAGCTCCTCAGGACACGAAGCTGGTGTGGGGTTCCCCTGCCCAGATACATCTCAGGAACTGAACCCTTCCAGCTCCGTGCGTGATCTTTGGAGCATCAGAGGGGTGGGCTGTAAAAGTGCCCAGCTTCTCCTCTGAGGAGGAAGGCAGGGCGACTGAGACCCCAGGGGACTCGGCCCTCCACACCTGAACACTAGCACCCTGTCCAGATCCTCTGGGGTCACCAGGCCCCACCGCAGGAGCTGTGCTTTCCCCAGAGTCCGGCTAGGGGCAGGCCTGGGCCCCGGAACTGAGATTGAGGGACCCAGTGGGCGGGGGCGATCCCGGGATCCAGAGGAGCCACTGGGCTGCAGAGCCCGCCGGGGCCAGGCATCCGCCTGCAGCGCCGTCTCCACCCAGACTGGTCCAGAGGGGCCTGTGCTGTCCCTCTCTGCTCTGTAAGCTCGACCCCCATCACTGCCCAGCAGACGAAGAAGGTTCCCGAGGGCCTCCATCACCAGACTCCAGCAGCCTCACCTGCAGACCAGCTTTGCTGAGCGGTCCGGCCCGTGTCATCACCACTGAAGCAGTGAAGGACCCCCTGGACAGCCTGGGCACCCAGGGGACCAAGGAGGCCATCTGCGCGGGAGACCCGCTGTGCCTTGGGAGCCTGGGCACGAGCCGGCAGGAGGGCCCACAGCTGCCAGCAGAACCCCGGCTTCCTGGGGGCCCTCCCCCAACCTCCACCTGGAGCTGCGGCCAAACCCAGCCCAGCCAGGCCAGGGACCCCGCGCCCAGGGAGCGGTCCTCCCGTCAACAGGACGGGCTTCCGGCCTCAGACCCAGCGCAGGCGTCCCTCGAGAGCCACACAGACGGCCAGCCCGCGTCCGTGAGGGCAGATTCTGAACTGGGAAGAAATCTCTTCCTTTGATGAGGACGCGGCCCCCCCTCCGCCCTCCACAGCAGGGAGGCTCCCGGTGAGAGACCCTCCCCACCAGATGTGTATAAGAGACAGGGGAGGGGAGCTGCCACTGGCCAGGGCCACCTCCAGGGATCAGAGGATCCAGGAGGCCGACTGCACATGGTGAACGCAAAATACTGACTGAAACTGCCCCCCCAGAGCCCGCTGGCAAGGGGTAGGGGAGCTGGAACAGAAATCCCGTCAGAGGGAAGGGGAGTGTCTTCAGGGTACTCCACTCCGACCCAGAGGGAGGCTTGTGGGGCAGCAGGCCTCCCAACAGGCCAGGAACCAACTCCTCCCGCCATCTCGGTCTCAGCTGCCCCGGGGACCTTCTCTGAGTCGCCCTGCGCCGTGGCCTCCAGGGGCCAGGAACCCCTCACAGGCTGCTCAGGACCGAGGGAACGCAGCCGAGGGCTGGGGTCACCGCAGGGCGTGTTCCCAGCTATTTTAACCTGAACGGCGGGTACTTTCTATAGAAGGAACAGGGGTTGACTCTTCTCTTGCTCCATGGTTTCTGCCACTAATGGTGAAATCTGTCTTCAAAAATCTAATAAAACTCAGTAATAAAGCTTTGGTAGATTATATATTTATAGCTTTCTGGGTTGGAACTCTTCAGAAGCTGGCTGGCGGGTTGGATTTGCTACCATCTACACTGTAGCCTTTACGAGGCGCCCGTCACAGGAAGGGCCGTGTTCTCACACCGCGGGCTGGATGCGCCAAGCCCTCCTGGGACCCGCTGTCTGTGGGGGGCTCACTTTAACCACACGCGTTACTCAGACACTCCTGCAGCCCTGAGTGCCCTCCAGCGCCTGGATCCAACCTCCAGGGCCCGGAGGAGTCTTGCAGGCCTGGGGAGGGGGTCTGGCGGGCCCGGGGAGGGGTCTCGCGGCCCGGGGAAGGAGTCTCGGGGGCCCGGGGAGGGGTCTGGCGGGCCTTGGGGTCTCTGGGCACTTGTGCTGAGCCCGGCCGGCCAGCGCTGGAGGGGCTTCCTCAGGAGGCTGGGCTGGTCCCTGAGAGTCTCCAGCTGCCTGCCCTCCCTGGGGTCCCCTGGGTGACCCCCCTGGCCTGACAGCACCAGCAGGCCAGGCGATGGGAGGCAGGTCCAGAATCAGCTCCCGGCCACACTCGCCCCCCAGGGGACACACGGACGTTTGCGGGAAGGAGGCAGTCAGCCTGGTGCCCCCTGGGGCCTGCGGGGCAGCTCAGGACAGGGGCACGCTCACCTACGGGCATGGGGGTCCAGGTGGTGCTGGGATGGGCAGTCCTGCTTCCGCTGCCTGCCCTCCCAGCAGGGCTCCCCGGCCCAGGGTCCTCGGCGGGGGTTCCCGCAGGCCCGCAGGACGCCCGGGGCCTGTTCCTCAGCAGTCGCAGCTCAGCGCTCTTCCTGCTGGTTCTCTGAGGCCCCGATGCCCCTTCCGTCCCCCCGGCTCCCTGCCGGGCACTGGGAGCCGGCCGAGCCCACACGCCCTTGGCCAGAGGCCAGCAGTGGACCACTATTTCCAGAAATCTTAGATAGTCACACTGTGCAACAGGAGTGAGGGACTCCCGAAACCCCCTGTAGTTGCTCCTGACAGGGGTGACGGGCACCATCAGAAAGAAAGGCCTACACCCCCAAACCCAGTCCCGCAACAGCTTTTCAGAATCTTGCAAGAAGGACTGGAAGATCTGGAGACGATCGTGCTGTTGAAATCCACCTAGATCCTGGTCTACACTGCCTCATCCACCCCAGGTCCACCCGGATCCTGGCCTACATTGCCTCATCCACCCCAGGTCCACCTGGATCCTGGTCTACACTGCCTCATCCACCCCAGGTCCACCCGGATCCTGGTCTGCTTTGCCTGGTCCACCCCAGGTCCACCTGGATCCTGGTCTACACTGCCTCATCCACCCCACGTCCAGCTGGATCCTGGTCCACACTGCCTCATCCACCCCAGGTCCACCAGGATCCTGGTCTACACTGCCTGGTCCACCCCACATCCACTTGGATCCTGGTCTACACTGCCTCATCCACCCCACATCCACCTGGATCCTGGTCTACACTGCCTGGTCCACCCCACGTCCACTCAGATCCTTCCCTGCTCTGCCTCAACCACCCATGTCCACCAGGATCCTGGTATGCTCTGCCTGGTCCACCCCACGTCCACTCAGATCCTTGCCTGCTCTGCCTCATCCACCCCACGTCCAGCTGGATCCTGGTCTACACTGCCTCATCCACCCCAGATCCACCTGGATCCTGGTCTGCTCTGCCTGGTCCACCAGATGTGTATAAGAGACAGGGCATGGCCCAGGGCAGAGGGTCCGGGTCTGAGAGCAGCAGGAGCTCCCCAAGGCTGAGGGCGGGCTGGGGTGGCCAGCACCAGCAACAGTCAAAGGAAACAAAGACAGTGCCCAGTGCAGCGGCCCAGACCCCCGACCTGTGCCTCACGTGGGGTCTGCAGCCACGTGTGCACGTGGCCGGAGCTGAGGTGCCAGCTGATGCCCCCCACCGTGGCGGGAGGTCTGTACCACCTCCTGCAGAGGGAGCCAGTGACTCATGACTTTCAGGCAGAGCCCTGAAGTAAAGAACCCCGAGAAGTCGGCATCAGCCAAAGTTGCCTCATGTCCTGGGTCCACAGGTTCAGAGCCTCTCCCCGTGTCCCAGGCAGTCTGGGCACAATCAATTCAGCCCCAACTGTACAGAACAACCTCCCACTTCCCACACCTGCCCCACGTGGGGCTGGAGACAGGGCTCCCCAGACACCTCCTCCCTGCCCAACTGTGAGCAGTGCAGACCAGGATCCGGGTGGACCTGTGGTGGACCAGGCAGAGCAGACCAGGATCCAGGTGGACGTGGGGTGGATGAGGCAGTGTAGACCAGGATCCAGGTGGACGTGGGGTGGATGAGGCAGTGTAGACCAGGATCCAGGTGGACCTGGGGTGGACCAGGCAAAGCAGACCAGGATCNTCCACCCCAGGTCCACCCGGATCCTGGTCTGCTCTGCCTGGTCCACCACAGGTCCACCCGGATCCTGGTCTGCACTGCTCACAGTTGGGCGGGGAGGAGGTGTCTGGGGAGCCCTGTCTCCAGCCCCACGTGGGGCAGGTGTGGGAAGTGGGAGGTTGTTCTGTACAGTTGGGGCTGAATTGATTGTGCCCAGACTGCCTGGGACACGGGGAGAGGCTCTGAACCTGTGGACCCAGGACATGAGGCAACTTTGGCTGATGCCGACTTCTCGGGGTTCTTTACTTCAGGGCTCTGCCTGAAAGTCATGAGTCACTGGCTCCCTCTGCAGGAGGTGGTACAGACCTCCCGCCACGGTGGGGGGCATCAGCTGGCACCTCAGCTCCGGCCACGTGCACACGTGGCTGCAGACCCCACGTGAGGCACAGGTCGGGGGTCTGGGCCGCTGCACTGGGCACTGTCTTTGTTTCCTTTGACTGTTGCTGGTGCTGGCCACCCCAGCCCGCCCTCAGCCTTGGGGAGCTCCTGCTGCTCTCAGACCCGGACCCTCTGCCCTGGGCCATGCCTGTGCCCCTTCCCATTCCCACCACAACGCTGGGGTCTTGAGTCCCTTTGGAGGAATTTAGTCAGTGAGCCTCTGTGTGTGTGGTGTGTAAGCTGTGAGTGTGGTATGTGAGTGTGATGTGTGGTGTATGAGTGTGTAGGGTGTGAGTGTGGTGTATGTGACGTGTGGTGTATGAGTGTGTAAAGTATGAGTGTGGTGTGTGAATGTGAACTGTGTGGTGTGTGAGTGTGTAGGGCATGGGTGTGATGTGTGAGAGTGTAAGGTATGGGCGTGTAAAGTGTGGGTGTGTTGTGTGTGTAAGGTGTGAGCATGGTGTGAAGTGTGGTGTGTGTGTGAAAGGTACGGATGTGTATAGTGTGACATGCAGTGTGTGAGTGTGTAAGGTATGGGTGTGTATGGAGTGAGTGTGGTGTGAGTGTGTAAGCTGTGTGGTGTGTGAATGTGTAAGCTATGACTATGTAATGTGTGAGTGTGGGGTGTGAATGTGGAGTGTGGTGTGTGAATGTGCAAGGTGTGAGTGTGCAAGGCACAAGGTGCAAGGTGCGAGTGTGGTGTGTAGGGCGTGCCTGTAAGGAATGAGCATGGTGTGTGAGTGTGAAACATGGTGTGTGAGTGTAAGACTTGGGAGTGAGGTGTGTGTGGTGTGTGTGTGTAAGGTGTGCATGGTGTGAATGTGAAGTGGTGTGAGTGTGTAAGATATGAGTGTATATGGTGTGAGTGTGGTGTGTAAGGTGTGAGTGTGATGTGTAAGGTGTGAGTGTGTGAGGCATGAGTGTGTAAGGCATGTGTAAGGCGTGAGTGTGTAAGGTGTGTGTAACATGTGAGCATGTTGTGTGAGTGTGAAGCATGGTGCGTGAATGGGTAAGGTGTGAGTGTGGTGCATGAATGTGTGGTGTGTGTGAGGTGTGAGCATGTAAGGTTGAGTCTGTAAGGACTGGGTGTGTACAGTGTGACTATGAGGTGTGTAAGGTGTAACTGTGGTGTGGTGTGTGTGTAAGGTGTGTGTATGTGAGGTGTGGGTGTAGTGTGAGTGTGTAAAGTGTGAGTGTGCAAGGTGTGAACATGGTATGTGGGTATGTAATGTATAAGTGCAGTGTGTGTGAGGTATGTGTATAAGATTGAGTGTGTAAGCTGTGAGCGTGGAGTGTGAATGTGAAGTGAGGTGCGTGAGTCTGTAAGGCGTGAGTCTGTAAGATGTGAGCATGGTGTGTGAAGTATGGTGTGTGGGGGGCATGAGTAAGGCTTGTGTGTATGGTTGAGTGTGTAAGGTGTGAGTGTGTTGTGTGAGTGTGAACTCTGCTGTGTTAGGCATGTGTAAGGTGTGGGTGTGACACGAGGGTGCAAGGTGTGAGTGTGTACGGTTGTGTGTAAGCTGTGAGCATGCTNTGTATGGAGTGAGTGTGGTGTGAGTGTGTAAGCTGTGTGGTGTGTGAATGTGTAAGCTATGACTATGTAATGTGTGAGTGTGGGGTGTGAATGTGGAGTGTGGTGTGTGAATGTGCAAGGTGTGAGTGTGCAAGGCACAAGGTGCAAGGTGCGAGTGTGGTGTGTAGGGCGTGCCTGTAAGGAATGAGCATGGTGTGTGAGTGTGAAACATGGTGAGTGTAAGATTTGGGAGTGAGGTGTGTGTGGTGTGTGTGTGTAAGGTGTGTATGGTGTGAATGTGAAGTGGTGTGAGTGTGTAAGATATGAGTGTGTATGGTGTGAGAGTGGTGTGTAAGGTGTGAGTGTGATGTGTAAGGTGTGAGTGTGTGAGGCATGAGTGTGTAAGGCATGTGTAAGGTGTGAGTGTGTAAGGTGTGTGTAATATGTGAGCATGTTGTGTGAGTGTGAAGCATGGTGCGTGAATGGGTAAGGTGTGAGTGTGGTGTGTGAATGTGTGGTGTGTGTGAGGTGTGAGCATGTAAGGTTGAGTCTGTAAGGACTGGGTGTGTACAGTGTGACTATGAGGTGTGTAAGGTGTAACTGTGGTGTGGTGTGTGTGTAAGGTGTGTGTATGTGAGGTGTGGGTGTAGTGTGAGTGTGTAAAGTGTGAGTGTGCAAGGTGTGAACATGGTATGTGGGTATGTAATGTATAAGTGCAGTGTGTGTGAGGTATGTGTATAAGATTGAGTGTGTAAGCTGTGAGCGTGGAGTGTGAATGTGAAGTGAGGTGCGTGAGTCTGTAAGGCGTGAGTCTGTAAGATGTGAGCATGGTGTGTGAAGTATGGTGTGTGGGGGGCATGAGTAAGGCTTGTGTGTATGGTTGAGTGTGTAAGGTGTGAGTGTGTTGTGTGAGTGTGAACTCTGCTGTGTTAGGCATGTGTAAGGTGTGGGTGTGACACGAGGGTGCAAGGTGTGAGTGTGTACGGTTGTGTGTAAGCTGTGAGCATGCTGTGTGAGTGTGAAGTGAGGTGTGTGTGTAACGTGTGAGCGTGGGCACACTCACAGACAGAAGCTCCCGTCCATGTGGCCCCAGGCCTCGCCGGCCTCCCTGGACTCGGGGTCCCTGTGGCGCCCCCCAAGGTACCGGCCTCTGGTTCCTCACCGCCTTGGCCCAGCCGCCTCGAGCGGTCGCAGAGACAGCGGAAAGTGTGTAACGTGTGAGCGTGGGCACACTCACAGACAGAAGCTCCCGTCCATGTGGCCCCAGGCCTCGCCGGCCTCCCTGGACTCGGGGTCCCTGTGGCGCCCCCCAAGGTACCGGCCTCTGGTTCCTCACCGCCTTGGCCCAGCCGCCTCGAGCGGTCGCAGAGACAGCGGAATGAGCCCTGACCTCCGCGGAAGCAGAGGAAGAGGAAGCCCGGGTCTAGCCTGGAGCTCAGTGCTGGCCCCTCCGGTCGACCAAGCTGACCCGTGACCTGGCTGGGCCCCCACTGGGCCCTGTTCCTGCCCAGCGTGGCAGGAAATGTGCCTTTTGAGCCCGAAATGCCCTGGACAAGTTACAGAGGTCACGGGCTCTCTGCAGGGGCTCTCTGGCCAGTGGGCGACGTGGCGGCTTCTTCTTCAGAACATTTTACTACAACCTCCTGAGAAGGTGCGTTTGACCAGCCGGCCCTGGCCTGGGTGGAGAGGTGGGGGTCCTGCAGCACTGCCCTCCACGGCGGCCCCGGGGCCTGCCGGGCAGCATGGGGGCTTCCAGCCGGGACCCTCGCTCACGGCCACGTGGTCCCGCGTGGCAGTGCCCTGTCCACGGGCACACGGGTGAGGCCGTGTTCAGAGGCCAAGGACTGGCCCTTCCAACCCTGCCCCCACAGCATCCTGGCCCACGACGCTCACCCTTCCTGCTCAGCCAGTGCCTACTCGTGGCCTCCCTGAGCCAGGGCCCTCACCCAGCCCTGCTCAGCAGCCTCAGCCCCCGGGGGTCTTTCTGAAGAGGGGTGTCCAGGAAGTCTCTCTCCTGGGGCAGGTGACACCCTGTCCCACAGCTGGGGGAGAGGCTCAGAGAAGAACCCGCGTGACCTCCGACCCTTCCTCCTCCCAGTCGCTGCCCTCTCCCAGGCCGCCTGGCCCTGCCAAGCTCCCCTGAGTCTGGAAAGGGGGCCTGATCCCGTGCAGCTCCGGGTCCCCCATGCAGCTGACGTCCAGGTTACAGGGGCTGGTTTTCTTTGCGAGGGGGTGTCCAAAAGCAACGGCCCCTCACAGACTCTGCAGGACTGACACCCACCGGTAACTTACTTTTTTCCGAATTTCTCCTTCCTGCAGAAATAAAATGAATTCCATATGCAGAATAAAATATTCATGCACAGCTTTTTTATTAGGTTGTGAGCCCGTGAAATGAAGGATGACACTGTGCCCGAAGGCAGTGCCATGGAGACCGTGCCCCGGGGGCTGTGGGGCATCAGTCCTGGGGCTGCCTGAGGACGCTGGCAGGCAGCCAGGACGGTGTCCGCCAGAGCTGGGCATCCGCACGGCCCAGCAGCTCAAACACAGCGACCCCTGAAATCCGCAGAAAGTTGGCTCCTGCCCTCGTGAAGTCCTGGCACGTCCAGAGCCGGCTGGAGCCCCCAGTGCACCTGGTGCCCGTGGCGTTGCCATGGGTCAGGCGCTCCCACCACGTGGGACCTACCACGGAGATCCGAGCCACCCGGAGCCACCAGTGCAGCCCTAAGCCCCCCGCGCTGGGCCTCCGGCTGCCCCCAGCTCACCAGCCACCCTAGGTGTGAGCCCGGCCCCCTGCGGCGTGCTCCCCCGGCAAGGGGAGTGCTCCATCCAGTGGGATTAGGACCCAGGGGTCAGGAACCCCGCCTGGGCCCTCAGACCCCGGGGCCGGCCGTGGCTGTGACGCCGCTCCTCCCTGAGCCTGCACCCGATGAGGAATGTGCCTGGTACTCTTGGAGGCCTGAGGAATGAGGGCACTTGAGGGGCATCCATCTGAGGTCACGGGTCCTGAGATCTGCAGACAGGCTGGGTGTTCACATCTCTTCCCCAGGGCAGGGCAGCAGGGCAGGCAGGCCTCCATGGGGTGCCAGTGGCCAGAGCTGCCCGCGCGGGCGCCCAGCAGAGGGAAGGGCCCAGGCTCCCCATCAGGCAGAGCCTGCCGCGTCGACCTGCAGCAGGTCCTGTGGGAGAATTGCCCGGCCACGGGACCCTAGGGACCGTGAGGACAGAGTCCTGTCTTGAGTGGAGCTCAGGAACATTCCAGTCATTTACAAAGGCCAATAGTTTCCTTCTGCGGGCGGCCCAGCCTTGCTCAGGGCCCGGGGGGCACTTTGGGAGGCCGGGTGACCTCAGGGGACCCTTCCACCTGAGGGCCATCCGACAGGATCAGCGCAGCCCCGGGGTGTGGGGTCCTTTCCTGCTGCAGGGCCAGGCTGGGCTCCACCCTCAGAGCCTCAGTGCATCTGGACCACAGAGTCCTGCTCACACTGCGGGCGGGGCAGCGGGGGCCGGGACGAGGGCCCCATCTTCCTGCACACACAGCCTCTGCAAGTCCCCCCGCCTCTGAGACCCCCTTAGAGCACGGCCTCACCTGCATCCGGGGCCTTGCCGGACCCCACCGGCTCCGGCTCTCTGACCTTTCCAGCCTGGGTCTTGCGTCCACATCTCGCCGCCGCCTGATGCCCCGACTCACCACGTCTTCAGCAGGAGGTTTCACCTGCGGCTGGTGCTCCCACCGCCGCCCCTTCCCCAGAGGCTGAGGACAGAGGGAGGCAGGGGAGCCAGCGGCCAGGGAGCCTGTCCTTCCTGGGGAGGCCCGGTCACAGCCCAGGTGGCTTTAAGGGGCTAAGACTAGACAACTCATGGAACGTAACAACACCTGACAAGTCTTATCTTTAAATGTGTCCACTTAGGCTGCAAAAGGGCCTTATGTAACCCAGGCCAGTGTACTTACTAAATTATGGTGAACCTTAGAGAGGAGAGGGAGGCGGGGAGAGGAGAGAGAGGGAGAGACAGGGAGCGAGGGAAGGGAGAGACAGGGAGAGACAGAGAGAGACAGGCAAAGACAGGGAGCGACAGAGAGAGACAAGGAGAGACAGAGAAAGACAGGGAAAGACAGGCAGAGACAGGGAGCAACAGAGAGAGACAGGGAGAGACAGAGAGAGACAGGGAAGTGTGAAGCATGGTGCGTGAATGGGTAAGGTGTGAGTGTGGTGTGTGAATGTGTGGTGTGTGTGAGGTGTGAGCATGTAAGGTTGAGTCTGTAAGGACTGGGTGTGTACAGTGTGACTATGAGGTGTGTAAGGTGTAACTGTGGTGTGGTGTGTGTGTAAGGTGTGTGTATGTGAGGTGTGGGTGTAGTGTGAGTGTGTAAAGTGTGAGTGTGCAAGGTGTGAACATGGTATGTGGGTATGTAATGTATAAGTGCAGTGTGTGTGAGGTGTGTGTATAAGATTGAGTGTGTAAGCTGTGAGCATGGCGTGTGAATGTGAAGTGAGGTGCGTGAGTCTGTAAGGCGTGAGTGTGTAAGATGTGAGCGTGGTGTGTGAAGTATGGTGTGTGGGGGGCATGAGTAAGGCTTGTGTGTATGGCTGAGTGTGTAAGGTGTGAGTGTGTTGTGTGAGTGTGAACTCTGCTGTGTCAGGTGTGTGTAAGGTGTGGGTGTGACATGAGTGTGCAAGGTGTGAGTGTGTACAGTTGTGTGTAAGCTGTGAGCATGCTGTGTGAGTGTGAAGTGAGGTGTGTGTGTAACGTGTGAGCATGGGCACTCTCACAGACAGAAGCTCCCGTCCATGTGGCCCCAGGCCTCGCCGGCCTCCCTGGGCTCGGGGTCCCTGTGGCGCCCCCCAAGGTACCGGCCGCTGGTTCCTCACCGCCTTGGCCCAGCCACCGCGAGCGGTTGCAGAGACAGCGGAGTGAGCCCTGACCTCCGCGGAAGCAGAGGAAGAGGAAGCCCGGGTCTAGCCTGGAGCTCAGTGCTGGCCCCTCCGGTCGACCAAGCTGACCCGTGACCTGGCTGGGCCCCCGCTGGTCCCTGTTCCTGCCCAGCGTGGCAGGAACTGTGCCTTTTGAGCCCGAAGTGCCCTGGACGAGTTACAGAGGCCACGGGCTCTCTGCAGAGGCTCTCTGGCCAGTGGGCGACGTGGTGGCTTCTTCTTCAAAACATTTTACTACAACCTCCTGAGAAGGTGCGTTTGACCAGCCGGCCCTGGCCTGGGTGGAGAGGTGGGGGTCCTGCAGCACTGCCCTCCACGGTGGCCCCGGGGCCTGCCGGGCAGCATGGGGGCTTCCAGCCGGGACCCTCGCTCACGGCCACGTGGTCCCGCGTGGCACTGCCCTGTCCACGGGCACGCGGGTGAGGCCGTGTTCAGAGGCCAAGGACTGGCCCTTCCAACCCTGCCCCCACAGCATCCTGGCCCACGACGCTCACCCTTCCTGCTCAGCCAGTGCCTACTCGTGGCCTCCCTGAGCCAGGGCCCTCACCCAGCCCTGCTCAGCAGCCTCAGCCCCCGGGGGTCTTTCTGAAGAGGGGTGTCCAGGAAGTCTCTCTCCTGGGGCAGGTGACACCCTGTCCCACAGCTGGGGGAGAGGCTCAGAGAAGAACCCGCGTGACCTCCGACCCTTCCTCCTCCCAGTCGCTGCCCGCTCCCAGGCCGCCTGGCCCTGCCAAGCTCCCCTGAGTCCGGAAAGGGGGCCTGATCCCGTGCAGCTTCGGGTCCCCCATGCAGCTGACGTCCAGGTTACAGGGGCTGGTTTTCTGTTCGAGGGGGTGTCCAAAAGCAACGGCCCCTCACAGACTGCAGGACTGACACCCACCGGTAATGGACTTACTTTTTTCCGAATTTCTCCTTCCTGCAGAAATAAAATGAATTCCATATGCAGAATAAAATATTCATGCACAGCTTTTTAATTAGGTTGTGAGCCCGCGAAATGAAGGATGACACTGTGCCCGAAGGCAGTGCCGTGGAGACCGTGCCCCGGGGGCTGTGGGGCATCAGTCCTGGGGCTGCCTGAGGACGCTGGCAGGCAGCCAGGACGGTGTCCGCCAGAGCTGGGCATCCGCACAGCCCAGCAGCTCAAACACAGTGACCCCTGAAATCCGCAGAAAGTTGGCTCCTGCCCTCGTGAAGTCCTGGCACGTCCAGAGCCGGCTGGAGCCCCCAGTGCACCTGGTGCCCGTGGCGTTGCCATGGGTCAGGCGCTCCCACCACGTGGGACCTACCACGGAGATCCGAGCCACCCGGAGCCACCAGTGCAGCCCTAAGCCCCCCGCGCTGGGCCTCCGGCTGCCCCCAGCTCACCAGCCACCCTAGGTGTGAGCCCGGCCCCCTGCGGCGTGCTCCCCCGGCAAGGGGAGTGCTCCATCCAGCGGGATCAGGACCCAGGGGTCAGGAACCCCGCCTGGGCCCTCAGACCCCGGGGCCGGCCGTGGCTGTGACGCCGCTCCTCCCTGAGCCTGCACCCGATGAGGAATGTGCCTGGTACTCTTGGAGGCCTGAGGAATGAGGGCACTTGAGGGGCATCCATCTGAGGTCACGGGTCCTGAGATCTGCAGACAGGCTGGGTGTTCACATCTCTTCCCCAGGGCAGGGCAGCAGGGCAGGCAGGCCTCCATGGGGTGCCAGTGGCCAGAGCTGCCCGCGCGGGCGCCCAGCAGAGGGAAGGGCCCAGGCTCCCCATCAGGCAGAGCCTGCCGCGTCGACCTGCAGCAGGTCCCGTGGGAGAATCGCCCGGCCACGGGACCCTAGGGACCGTGAGGACAGAGTCCTGTCTTGAGTGGAGCTCAGGAACATTCCAGTCATTTACAAAGGCCAATAGTTTCCTTCTGCGGGCGGCCCAGCCTTGCTCAGGGCCCGGGGGGCACTTTGGGAGGCCGGGTGACCTCAGGGGACCCTTCCACCTGAGGGCCATCTGACAGGATCAGCGCAGCCCCGGGGTGTGGGGTCCTTTCCTGCTGCAGGGCCAGGCTGGGCTCCACCCTCAGAGCCTCAGCGCGTCTGGACCAGAGTCCTGCTCACACAGCGGGCGGGGCAGCGGGGGCCGGGACGAGGGCCCCATCTTCCTGCACACACAGCCTCTGCAAGTCCCCCCGCCTCTGAGACCCCCTTAGAGCATCGGTCTCACCTGCATCCGGGGCCTTGCTGGACCCCGCCGGCTCCGGCTCTCTGACCTTTCCAGCCCGGGTCTTGTGCCCACATCTCACCACTGCCCGATGCCCCGACTCACCGCGTCTTCAGCAGGAGGTTTCACCTGCGGCTGGTGCTCCCACTGCCGCCCCTTCCCCAGAGGCTGAGGACAGAGGGAGGCAGGGGGGCCAGCGGCCAGGGATCCTGTCCTTCCCGGAGAGGCCCCCTCACAGCCCAGGTGGCTTTAAGGGGCTAAGAAGACAACTCATGGAGCATAACAACACCTGACAAGTCTTATCTTTAAATGTGTCCACTTAGGCTGCAAAAGGGCCTTATGTAACCCAGGCCAGTGTACTTACTAAATTATGGGGAACCTTAGAGAGGAGAGGGAGGCGGGGAGAGGAGAGAGAGGGAGAGACAGGGAGCGAGGGAAGGGAGAGACAGAGAGAGACAGAGAGAGACAGAGAGAGACAGGGAGCGAGGGAGGCACCTCCTGGGCTGGGACCGCACAGGCCCTTGGCCACCTGTCAACAGTGTCGCCCGGGGGTGGGGTCACCCAGCTGGCGATAGGCAGGGTCCCCCGGGGGTGGGGTCACCCAGCTGGTGACAGTCAGGGTCACCCGGGGGTGGGGTCACCCTGCTGGCGATAGGCAGGGTCCCCCGGGGGTGGGGTCATCCAGCTGGTGACAGTCAGGGTCACCCGGGGGTGGGGTCACCCAGCTGGTGACAGGCAGGGTCCCCCGGGGGTGGGGTCACCCAGCTGGTGATAGGCAGGGTCCCCCGGGGGTGGGGTCACCCAGCTGGCGATAGGCAGGGTCCCCCGGGGGTGGGGTCACCCTGCTGGCGATAGGCAGGGTCCCCCGGGGGTGGGGACACCCCGCTGGTGACAGGCAGGGTCACCCGGGGGTGGGGTCACCCAGCTGGCGATAGGCAGGGTCCCCCGGGGGTGGGGTCACCCAGCTGGTGACAGTCAGGGTCACCCGGGGGTGGGGTCACCCTGCTGGTGACAGTCAGGGTCGCCCGGGGGTGGGGTCACCTCTGCCTCATGGGGAGGGCTCTGTCCCAGCCAGCTGGGCTCGGCCTGCTGCTCCAGGGCCGGGGGAGCCTGTGGGTGGAGCTGGGCGATTCCTGGTGGGGCCGCTTCTCTGCCTGAAGTCGGGGAAAGCCTCCGGCACGAGTGGGCTTCTGGTCATTGGTACCTCAGCTGGTGCGGCCCATCTGAGGCGACGGCCTCCAGGTGGCTGGGCCTCTGTCCCTGATGGAGGAGCTGGGTGACCGGTGGCTGGAGCCCAGTGAGGGGCTGTGCCTGAAGGTGTCGCAGGCAGCAGACCCCCCAGGTCTCAGTCAGCGCCCCTTCAGGGCTGGGACGGATGGGCAGGGCTTGCACCCTGGTGCTTCAGCCGGAGTCTTGGCCCCAGATGGCAGCTGAAATGGGCCACCAGCCCCCCCACAGGATGGGCTTGTGGTCACCTCCGAGACCTGGTGTCCCTGTGTCCAGCCCAGCCCACAGCCTTGTGTGCCCAGCTCCCCCAAATACTTGTCACTGGAGCAGTAGAAATCACGCAGCCTAAAAATAAAGAGAAAATGATTTTCATAAATGAACAGAGCATAACAGTATCAAGCAGCTTAACATACAGCTTATTGGAGCCCCAGGAGTCGAGCAGAAAGACACTGGGGCAGAAAAAATTTGAAGACACAAAGGCCAAATTTCTTAAACTTGATGAAAAACATAAATTTATAAACCCAAGAAACCTGGCAGGGTAATACCAAGGCTCCAAATTAACCAATTATTGCAATCAATCAGCCGAATAATTAATTATGCTGATTGTTTAAATTATGGCAAGACTCAGGTTTGACTTTTCCAAGCCAAGTAACGAGTTCTATATTTTCTGAGCTGTTGACACAGACACGTGATGAAGTAACATATACTCTTTCCTGTTTGGCTAGTGAACCGTCTGAGGCGGCCCCCTTGGCTGCAGAGTTTATGGGTTTTCACTGTAATTGTAGAGTTTGCAGTGGTCGGGTCCCTTCCAACAAAGTTCAAGTACAGATTTTCTTGATGTTTCCTCCAGTAAAGGAAGTCTCGGCTTCTGCTCTATGGGGCCCCTGGTCTTTTGGAGGGCGCAGAGGCACAGAGGTTTGGGGGCCTG
This sequence comes from Oreotragus oreotragus, assembly GCA_006410675.1. Taxonomy (NCBI): domain Eukaryota; kingdom Metazoa; phylum Chordata; class Mammalia; order Artiodactyla; family Bovidae; genus Oreotragus; species Oreotragus oreotragus. The sequence continues at coordinate 367,437 of SJYX01011882.1, forward strand.
GGGGGAGGAGGCTTTGAATCCTGTCTGTGTCTGACAGCCGGACCGAGTCGTGATCACTCAGGACAAAGTCTGGCAGGGCGTCCCCCTCGGGAGGCAGGGAGGCGGCCGGGCTCCTGAGAAGCGGCGCCTCTGTCCAGCATCAGGGGTCAGGGAGTGACGAGAGCGCTTCTGCGGAAACAGAGGAGCAAAGCTCAGCCGCTGGAGCAGATCACAAACCCGGTTTCCAGGCCTGCGAGCGGCGGTGGCTGACCTCCTGCGTCTGAGCTCGCAGCCCCGCTCGAAGGCGGGGTGGACACAGCCCCCGGCGGGTCCTGCTGCTGCAGAGCGCCGTCTCCGACAGCATCACGGGGTCCTCACGCCCTGAGAGGCCCGCCCACAGCAGGCGGGAGGCTTACCAGGCATCAGCTCCCGCGTGTGGAGAGGGGCGGTCAGGTTCTCAGCAACTCCAAGCCGGGATCGCGGAAGGGAAGCTGCAAACACTGGCTTGGAGAGCCATGGGCAGACATTTGGGGAAACTTCTGGATTTAGCTTTCGGTCCAGTTTGCATAGAGATGACGAAACCTCGGAGACGGCCAGTGGACTGGGCCTGATAAAGCACACAATCGTTTTCTACTGAAACACAGTTTTCAGTAAAACCAGAACCCATCTTCACCAAGGAGAATCCCAGTGAGACTAATTTGTTTGCAAAATAGGTCTCGTCTCATTGAACCTGGCCCAATTACTGGCAGAAGTGCACCAAGAACAGTGGTTCTTTGCATCACCTCAACTCGACATGAGCTTTAGCAGCACCAAGGAGCTCTACTGGGTCTGTGAAGGCAGTGATGAGAAATCTCAGGTCAGACAGTTAAAAGCCTCTGCAGGGACTTCCCCGGTGGTCCAGGGCTTAGGACCCCTCGCTTCCACTGCGGGCGGTGCCCGTTCCAGCCCTGGCTGGGGAGCTGAAGATCCTTCATGTCGTGTGGTGCAGCCAGAAAAATAAAAACCCCTCCAGCTTAGGAAGCCAAGCCAAGGACTCACCCAGGTGTGTCTTGTTATAAGTAGAACAAATTTTTATTTAATTTATATAAATCCCTATATTGCCATGAACATAATATTCAGTAAGAGTTTCTGAATTCTGGAGGGATCAGGCTGGGAGGGATTCTCCTGGTGGCTCGGTGGTAGAGAATCTGCCTGCCAACGCAGGATCCATCCCTGGGTTGGGAAGGTCCCCTGGAGGAGGAAATGACAACCCGCTCCGGTATTCTTGCCTGGAGAACCCTATGGACATCGGAGCCTGGCGATCTATGGTCCATGGGGCAGCAAAGACTCAGACACAACTGAGAGACTGGCCATGCAGGCAGGGAGACAGGGAGATGTTTCATGTCTTTTCATACGAAAGCACGCTTTACCAAATTGCTTTAAGTTACAGATAAAAAAAGAGAGAGAGAAAAGAGATTCTGCAGATCTGGAGGACTAAACATCAAAGACCCAACAGCATGTCAAAAAAAAAGTTATAAAAATTATAATCGTCTTCATCAGGTCAATTCAACTAATTCTTTTTTAAAAAATGTTTATTTATTGGGTTGCGCCAGATCTTCGTTGCGGCAGGCGGGTGCTTTAGTTGCGGCGCGTGTTCTCCTAGCTGTGATTCCCTGACCAGGGATCGAACACGCTGCGCCCAGGGGGTGGGGTCACCTCTGCCTCATGGGGAGGGCTCTGTCCCAGCCAGCTGGGCTCGGCCTGCTGCTCCAGGGCCGGGGGAGCCTGTGGGTGGAGCTGGGCGATTCCTGGTGGGGCCGCTTCTCTGCCTGAAGTCGGGGAAAGCCTCCGGCACGAGTGGGCTTCTGGTCATTGGTACCTCAGCTGGTGCGGCCCATCTGAGGCGACGGCCTCCAGGTGGCTGGGCCTCTGTCCCTGATGGAGGAGCTGGGTGACCGGTGGCTGGAGCCCAGTGAGGGGCTGTGCCTGAAGGTGTCGCAGGCAGCAGACCCCCCAGGTCTCAGTCAGCGCCCCTTCAGGGCTGGGACGGATGGGCAGGGCTTGCACCCTGGTGCTTCAGCCGGAGTCTTGGCCCCAGATGGCAGCTGAAATGGGCCACGAACCCCCCCACAGGATGGGCTTGTGGTCACCTCCGAGACCTGGTGTCCCTGTGTCCAGCCCAGCCCACAGCCTTGTGTGCCCAGCTCCCCCAAGTGTCCCCCTGGGGGTGGGGTCACCCTACTGGTGACAGTGTCACCCGGGGGTGGGGTCACCCTGCTGGCGATAGGCAGGGTCCCCCGGGGGTGGGGTCACCTCTGCCTCATGGGGAGGGCTCTGTCCCAGCCAGCTGGGCTCGGCCTGCTGCTCCGGGGCCGGGGGAGCCTGTGGGTGGAGCCGGGTGATTCCTGGTGGGGCCGCTTCTCCGCCTGAAGTCGGGGAAAGCCTCCGGCACGAGTGGGCTTCTGGTCATTGGTACCTCAGCTGGTGCGGCCCCTCTGAGGCGATGGCCTGCAGGTGGCTGGGCCTCTGTCCCTGATGGAGGAGCTGGGCGTCCGGTGGCTGGAGCCCAGTGAGGGGCTGTGCCTTAAGGTGTCGCAGGCAGCAGACCCCCCAGGTCTCGGTCAGCGCCCCTTCAGGGCTGGGACGGATGGGCAGGGCTTGCACCCTGGTGCTTCAGCCAGAGTCTTGGCCCCAGATGGCAGCTGAAATGGGCCACGAACCCCCCACAGGATGGGCTTGGTCACCTCCGAGACCTGGTGTCCCTGTGTCCAGCCCAGCCCACAGCCTTGTGTGCCCAGCTCCCCCAAATACTTGTCACTGGAGCAGTAGAAATCACGCAGCCTAAAAATAAAGAGAAAATGATTTTCATAAATGAACAGAGCATAACAGTATCAAGCAGCTTAACATACAGCTTATTGGAGCCCCAGGAGTCGAGCAGAAAGACACTGGGGCAGAAAAAATTTGAAGACACAAAGGCCAAATTTCTTAAACTTGATGAAAAACATAAATTTATAAACCCAAGAAACCTGGCAGGGTAATACCAAGGCTCCAAATTAACCAATTATTGCAATCAATCAGCCGAATAATTAATTATGCTGATTGTTTAAATTATGGCAAGACTCAGGTTTGACTTTTCCAAGCCAAGTAACTGGAGTTCTATATTTTCTGAGCTGTTGACACAGACACGTGATGAAGTAACATATACTCTTTCCTGTTTGGCTAGTGAACCGTCCGAGGCGGCCCCCTTGGCTGCAGAGTTTATGGGTTTTCACTGTAATTGTTGAGTTTGCAGTGGTCGGGTCCCTTCCAACAAAGTTCAAGTACAGTTTTTCTTGATGTTTCCTCCAGTAAAGGAAGTCCCGGCTTCTGCTCTATGGGGCCCTGGTCTTCTGGAGGGCGCAGAGGCACAGAGGTTTGGGGGCCTGGGGGGAGGAGGCTTTGAATCCTGTGTCTGTGTCTGACAGCCGGACCGAGTCGTGATCATTCAGGACAAAGTCTGGCAGGGCGTCCCCCTCGGGAGGCAGGGAGGCAGCCGGGCTCCTGAGAAGCGGCGCCTCTGTCTAGCATCAGGGGTCAGGGAGTGACGAGAGAGCTTCTGCGGAAACAGAGGAGCAAAGCTCAGCCGCTGGAGCAGATCACAAGCCCGGTTTCCAGGCCTGCGAGCGGCGGTGGCTGACCTCCTGCGTCTGAGCTCGCAGCCCCGCTCGAAGGCGGGGTGGACACAGCCCCCGGCGGGTCCTGCTGCTGCAGAGCGCCGTCTCCGACAGCATCACGGGGTCCTCACGCCCTGAGAGGCCCGCCCACAGCAGGCGGGAGGCTTACCAGGCATCAGCTCCCGCGTGTGGAGAGGGGCGGTCAGGTTCTCAGCAACTCCAAGCCGGAATCGCGGAAGGGAAGCTGCAAACACTGGCTTGGAGAGCCATGGGCAGACATTTGGGGAAACGTTTGGATTTAGGTTTCGGTCCAGTTTGCAGAGAGATGACGAAACCTCGGAGACGGCCAGTGGACTGGGCCTGATAACAGCACACAATCGTTTTCTACTGAAACACAGTTTTCAGTAAAACCAGAACCCATCTTCACCAAGGAGAATCCCAGTGAGACTAATTTGTTTGCAAAATAGGTCTCGTCTCATTGAACCTGGCCCAATTACTGGCAGAAGTGCACCAAGAACAGTGGTTCTTTGCATCACCTCAACTCGACATGAGCTTTAGCAGCACCAAGGAGCTCTACTGGGTCTGTGAAGGCAGTGATGAGAAATCTCAGGTCAGACAGTTAAAAGCCTCTCCAGGGACTTCCCCGGTGGTCCAGGGCTTAGGACTCCTCGCTTCCACTGTGGGCGGTGCCCGTTCCAGCCCTGGCTGGGGAGCTGAAGATCCTTCATGTCGTGTGGTGCAGCCAGAAAAATAAAAACCCCTCCAGCTTAGGAAGCCAAGCCAAGGACTCACCCAGGTGTGTCTTGTTATAAGTAGAACAAATTTTTATTTAATTTATATAAATCCCTATATTGCCATGAACATAATATTCAGTAAGAGTTTCTGAATTCTGGAGGGATCAGGCTGGGAGGGATTCTCCTGGTGGCTCGGTGGTAGAGAATCTGCCTGCCAACGCAGGATCCATCCCTGGGTTGGGAAGGTCCCCTGGAGGAGGAAATGGCAACCCACTCCAGTATTCTTGCCTGGAGAATCCCATGGACGGAGGAGCCTGGTAGGCTACAGTCCACGGGGTTGCAAAGAGTCGGACACGACTGAGCAACTTCATTTCATTCCTTCCTTCTGTCAAATGACATCAAGGTGGTGAGGAGCACTCCAGTACAGTCTGGTCTCCTAGAGAATCTCATGGACAGAGGGGCCTGGCAGGCTGCAGTCCGTGGGGTCGCAGAGTTGGACGCGACTGAGCGATCAACACTTTCATTTTCACGTTCTCACTCCATGCCAATATGACCTAAAGAAGGTTATTAATAATTGTTTCTACTGGACAGTGTTCTTGTCATTCAACAGATCAAATCAGCCTGATTAGCCCAACATCCTCTCTACAAGGCGAGGGAACAAATCTCCTGAGATTTCCCACACTGGAAAATCCCAAAGATAATTTGAGGCCAAAGAGACTCCATTTAGAACTTGATTTGGGGAAGTTTGTTAAAATGTTAGTTGCTTACTCGTCCAACTCTTTGCGACTCATGGACGGTAGCCCGCCAGGCCCCTCTGTCCATGGAATTTCCCAGGCAAGAATACTGGAGTGGGTTGCCGTTTCCTCCTCCGGGGGTCTTCCTGACCCAGGAATCGAACCTGGATCTCCTACACTGCAGGCAGACTCTTGGCCATTGGAGCCACCTTAGCATGGAAACACGGAATGTAAACTGGTGCGGCCTCTGTGGAAACAGTGTGGAAATCCCTCAACAAGCTGGAAGGAGGGTGCGTGTGGCCCAGTGAGCCGGCTTCCGGGAGCTTACGCTGATTTTATGTGGCAAGGTGACTCTGGGAAGGTGCCTGAGGCTGGGGGCCGGTTTCCGGGGAAGCCACCAGGAGCGGAGATGGACATCAGGACACCCACAGTGCCACAGGGCTGCCGGGGGGGTGGGTGCGAGCCCCACTCCTCACACAGAGAATCCTTGCAGGTTTGGGATCACTGTTACTAAAATCTTGAAATAAACTTCAGCTAGGACTTCAGCCACTCCAGATCTCTCCTTCCCCCGAGTGTGGGATCGCTGTGCAGCTGGCTGAATGTTGTCCCAAAGAAGGGGTGTCCACGTCCTGGCCTCTGGTCCCCGTGGACGTGACTTTATGGATGTGACAAGTGCGGTTCAGGGCCTGAGGTAAGATCGTCCTGGGTTTAGGGTGGACCCTAAATCCAGCCACTGGCGTCCTCCTGAGAGGAAGGGGAGGGGGATCTGAGACAGAGACGTGATGGGGCGGGAGGGGCAGAGGCAGGAGGCATGTGGTCACCGGCCGGGACGCCCGGGGCCCTGGGAGCTGGGGGAGGCGGGAAGGAGCCTCCTGGAGCCTCAGTGGGGTCAGGGCCTCGTGCGCACCTCGGCCCGGGAGGCCGCCGGCTGGTGCTGGTCTGCGGGGCGGCCTCAGGGGGCCGACGCGAGGACACCCGTCCCCCAGCCCACCTCCCTTCTGACCTGAGGCTCTGGGGGCGCTCCTGGAGTCCCCGCACCTGGGGCGGCCTTGGGGGCCTTGGGGCTACGTCCATTCAGAGGCGACTTTGTGCGCAGGGGGCGAAAGCCAGCCTCCTCCCCGCGCCCAGCCCCCGAGCACACGGGGCTCCCCCCGCAGGGCAGAGGGCGTCCAGAAGCCAGCGGGGCTCCGGGCCACGCGGGGGAGCGGCCTGCGCTCAGAGTGAGGAAGAGGAAGCCCTGCTTTCACTCACAAGCACTCCATTCCGTCTGCGCTTCGGGAGGGAGGTCACTTACATTTTAATTCCAGTCTCAGGACAGAGGGCCGCTGCTCTACTTTTTTCCTGGGAAAAGATTGGGAGCGTCTCACCAAGAGAAAAGCCATGCTCCTCAACAGTGGAATGCGGGCAAGCCACCGAGGCTGAATTTTTCAAGCTCCCATGAGCATTTCCATGAAAAATGAGAGGCCCTCAGATGGCCGGGCCGCCCTCTCCCTGACCCTCCTGATGCCGTTTGTTTAAAACTAAGGCCGGAGCTGGTTTCACCCCCCAGTTCACTGAAGACAGACATGGGTGAAGGTGACACCAGAGAGCCGTCTGTCGTGAGCTCACATCGGCCATCCTCAGAAGACAGGGTGACGAGGCGGGCCTCGGGCTGGTGCAGCTGCGGGCCGTGGGCCACAGCTTCCGTCTCCCGAGTGCTCAGAGCGGCCTGGGGGAAGCCGGCACCTCCCGCCTCCCCCGGGCGGGCCACCGTCCTGCACGCGAGTCCATACAGCCCCCAGCGCTGCTGCCGAGCATCAACCGCATGTTTCCAAAATAAAACTGAGTGGACTCGGCCAGCTCTTAAACCACACCCCCCCAACTGGTATCCTTGTTGGAGTTGCCTGTGACTTACGACCTAATTGATCAGTTTGCCCTTGCTCAGTCCCTCAGTCATGTCCAACTCTTTGCGACCCCATGGGCCGCCAGGCTCCTCCGTCCGTAGCATTCCCAGGCAAGAACACTGGAGTGGGTTGCCATTTCCTACCCCGGGGATCCTCCCGACCCAGGGATGGAAGCCGAGCCTCTTGCGTTGGCAGGTGGGTTCTTTACCGTCTAAGCCCCCTGGAAGCCCTTCAGTTATTTCAGGGAGGACTGATATCTTTGTAATACTGGGTCTTTCCAGCCAAGAATACGGCAGTTCTTTGCTTTTTTTCCAGCCTTCTTTTCGGATCTTTAATGGCATTTAAGGGCTTCCTCAGTGGTCCTAGGTAAGCAACTGCTAGTTGCCCAGTCGTGTCCGACTCTATGTGACCCCATGGACTG
>SJYX01011882.1:422857-433831 GCA_006410675.1 Oreotragus oreotragus
GGACTCTTTTGTTGACCGTGATGGCTACTCCATTTCTTCTGAGGGATTCCTGCCCGCAGTAGTAGATACAATGGTCATCTGAGTTAAATTCACCCATTCCAGTCCATTTTAGTTCGCTGATTCCTAGAATGTCGACGTTCACCCTTGCCATCTCTTGTTTGACCACTTCCAATTTGGCTTGATTCATGGACCTGACATTCTGGGTTCCTATGCAATATTGCTCTTTACAGCATCGGATCTTGCTTCTGTCACCAGTCACCTGCACAACTGGGTGTTGTTTTTGCTTTGGCTCCATCCCTTCATTCTTTCTGGAGTTATTTCTCCACTGATTTCCAGTAGCATATTGGGCACCTACTGACCTGGGGAGTTCTTCTTTTGGTATCCTATCATTTTGCCTTTTCATACTGTTCATGGGGTTCTCAAGGCAAGAATACTGAAGTGGCTTGCCATTCCCTTCTCCAGTGGACCACATTCTGTTCATGTCAGTTCCAACCGCGTGTCTCACGGGAATAGAAAACAAGGGTGATCTGAATGGAATCACAGAAGAGCCACAGCACTCTCGAGAAAGGAGAAAACCAGAGGCGCCGTGAGCTGTAGTCAAAGCTGCAGCAACCGAAACAGCACGGTCCTGGCATGAAAACAGATGCAGAGACCAGCGGAGCGGAATGCAGAGCCCGGAAACGAGGCTGCCCCGGTGCCAGCTCATGTTTGACAAGGCACCAGAACTCCATGGGGGAAGTGTAGCCTCTTCAATGAGCGACGCCGGGAAAGCTGAATGGCCCCGTGGAGACGCATGAAACAGGACTCCTGCGTCACGCCTCTCACAAACGTTAGCTTGAAATGGGTTACAGATTTTAAGACCTGAGACTGTAAAACTCCTTTAAGAACGCACAGGGAAAAATACCTATGGACTTTGCTCTGGGCCATGATCGTTTGAATATGACAACAAAAGCAAAGTAAACAAGGAGGGTCACATCACTCTAAGAACCATCTGCACAGCAAAGGACACGCCAAAAGGCGACCCGTGACCCTGGAGAAAAATAGTTGCAAACCGTACATCTGATAAGGCTTTCATAGCCATAGAGGAGCTCATACCTCAGCCGGAAATCACCATTATTATCATCACCACCATTCTCCAATGGGAAACAATGGGCTAAGGGCCTGATAGACACTTTTTTAAACAAACTAGAGGCGTTCAACACCACTGATCATCAAGGAGATAAAGTCAGAGCCTCAGTGAGCCTCACCCCACACCTGCTGGGAGAGACAGCAAGTGCTGGTAAAGATGTGAAGAAAAGGAAACCCTGGTGCTCTGTTGGTGGGAATGTAAACTGGCACAGCCTCTGTGAAAACAGGAAACTTCCTCAAAATTTCTTTTAAAAGAGCTGCTGTGCGATCCAGCAACCCCACTGCTGTGAATCCAAAGGGACTGAAATCAGATCTTGAAGAGGTGTGTGACCCGTGCTCACTGCAGCATTATTCTCAAAGGCCAGGTGTGCGATTGGCCCAAATGTCTGTCTCCGGGTGAAGGGATCAAGAAAATGCGTGTGTGCGCGATGCAGTGTTATTTGGCCATGAGCGTTCAAGCAAACCGACGTGCGTGTAATCGGGGTCCCTGAAGGAGCGGAGATTAAGTGGGGAGCAGAAAAAATGTTAAGGAACAAAGGCTCAAGANCAAGTGTCTGTCTCCGGGTGAAGGGATCAAGAAAATGCGTGTGTGCGCGATGCAGTGTTATTTGGCCATGAGCGTTCAAGCAAACCGACGTGCGTGTAATCGGGGTCCCTGAAGGAGCGGAGATTAAGTGGGGAGCAGAAAAAATGTTAAGGAACAAAGGCTCAAGAGTCTAGATTTGATGGTCTGTGAAGAGGGAGAGATTATGTACTGAGGAACAGAGAACAGCAGCAGAGGGCTGCCCGGTGGCCCAGGGGCTGAGACTCCCCACTCCCAAAGCAGGGGCAGGTCCAACCCTGACTGGGAGCAGAGCTCACGCGCCACGGCTGAGTTCACATGCGGCAGCTAAGAGCGAAGTCAAACAAATAAAAATAAAATTTGTCAAAAGAATGGCAGCAGACTTTTTGTTGGAAACAGTATGAGCTAAAAGATCAACATCCAAATAATAAAATGAAAAAGCGGAACTGTTGGGACTTCGCTGCCGGTTCAGAGATTGAGAGTGCACGTGCAGTGAAGAGGGCGCAGATTCAGGCCTCGGCTGCGGAACTAAGATCCCACATGCCTCATGGTGCAGCCAAAAAAAAAAATTGTCAACCTAAAAAATTCGCATTCGGAGAAAATATCTTTGAAAATCAGAAGCAAAGTAAATATTTATTAAAATATACAAAATCTGAGAGTCTGACTTACACTGCAAGAAACTTTCAAGAGCTTTTTCAAGCAGAAGGAAGATGATAGCAGCAGAAATCTGGATCCGCACAGTGAAGAGGACCAGTAAGGCGGGCCGCGTGAGAGAGCCTGAAGGATACATAAAGCGCTTGGAAAGGTACTTGCTGTTTAAAGCAGAGGTAATAACATGGGTCAGAGGTCAGTGCTCCCCAGACGGAGCAGTAGATTCAATGTGAGTCAATCAAAGTCTTGACGGAATGTTTCAGAAGTTGACGGAGTGAGCATAAAGCTGGCAGGGAAGTGCAGAGGCCCTAGAATAGCCCACAGCAGCGCCAGCAGGCGTGCGCGGGCCTCACGCGCAGGCCTGGTGTAGGGGCACCGCGGTTCAGAACAGGTGGCCTGGACGTGGAGACGCCCACGGACGGACGGCCAGGACGGGGTCCAGAAAGAGACCTGCACACTCGGGGCCTCGGCCTGGACCAGGTGCAGAGGCTTCCGCTGGGGACGAAGCGTCTCATCCAGAAAACAGCGCCGGGCAGGGGAGCAGCCACGTGAGGGAGAGTGAGCACCGGCCGCCCTTCAGCCCATGGGCAGGAATCAACTCAGCACGCGCCCTAAACCAAAAATGCGAGAGCTCAAATGGTGAAGCTTCTGGGGAAAAAGCAGAGAAAAGCACGAGGAATCCCTGTGACCTGTTACCTTACAACCACTCACCCGGTAGGTGGCTCACCCAGAGGCTGACCAGCCCACATGGGCCGGGGAGGGGTGGGAAATGGACCCCTTTGGAAACAGGTTAGCAGTTTTGTGAAAGTTACCTGTACCTATCTGCCCACCCACCCAGGAAACCCCAGGCCCATGCTGCGCCCCCTCCTGCAGCATGACCCCTGTCCTGACCCCAGCGGGGGTTAAGTGAAAGGAATTGTCCAGATTTCACAACAGAGCATTTGTCTGAAGTTGGTGTAGTTATTTAAAAGTTCTATGTCCAGTGAAATTAACTGTGAAAAGTAAAAACAAAAAATTTTTTTCTAGCTTTCTCATTTAAATCTTTGCATCGTTTGGAAACATTTAAAGTTTTTCATATATATATATATATATGTATTTATATTACCTAATTTTTTTTTGTTGAATTTCTACCGAGTCCGTGAATTATATTTTGAAACGTTTTCTGACATTAGTGAATGTGATTGTTTTCATTAAAACTCTTCACCTACACTACTGTGCCCACAGGACCCTGCGAGGCTGATTGAAGTTGAGTGCCTGGAGTATGAATTGGAAGCTGTAAGACTGGAAAATAAAATTAAAACCTACACTCGAGAGGCTGTGGAGGTAAGTTGTGGACCAGGAGCTGGAGCAGACGCTGAGCCCTTGTGCAGGTCCCTGGACCTTGTGCGTGGACTTGGCACCAGGTTTGGGGAGGGGCCCTGATGGGCATTGCCCAGCCTCCTGTGCCCCAGTCTCCCCTTGAGCGTGGCCTCTCTGGGAGGAAGTCCGGGGGCCGGGCGGTCCCTCCCTGCCGAGGCCCGCTGACATCCTCCCGCCCGGCCCCAGCTCTGCAGCTGCCTGGCCCACCCTGTCTGGCGGGCCTGTGGGTTCATACAGCCTGTTCCCGGGGCTGGGGCTGGGGCTGGGGGCTGGGACGAGATGGGCCTCCAGCCAGGCCCTCGTGTTGCCTGTGTGGAGCAGCCCGCCCCCAGCCCGCTTAGAACACGTGCCTTGGAGAACACCGAGTCCGCCGAGGGCTTTTGCCATCCTGACTCAGGTCCAGGCAAACAGGCGTGCCCCTGCCCTAGTGCAGGGCCTGAGGGCTCCGGGGAGGTGGCGAGGTCATCTCAGGCATGGGGAGGTGGGGACCCCTGCGGTGGGTAAGGGGAGACCCCTGGGAGGGTGGCGGGAGGGTGGGAGGGGAGGAGAAGAGGGGGCCCCGAGGCTGGCAGCAGCAGGTTCAGAGGACCCTGGTGAGCGTTGCCCCCTTGGTGCCCACCTTGGAGACCGTGGGCTTGTCTAGAATGTTCCACTGGGGGTTGCGAGGCGGGGGGCTGGTGAGCACGATGGCAAAGTGAGTGCGTGAGCTCCGACGCCTGTCTGCCCGGTGCAGTGGGGTGTGGTCTGGCCACTGCCGCCGAGAAGGAACCCAGCCATCGCTGTGTCTTTGATAGAATCCTGCTGTTGAGAAAGGGAACCAAAATGCATTGAAACAGGATGAGGCGGCTGGTGTTGTTGCTCTGGGGCCCCGGTGCCCACTCCCTGGTCCGGCTCCCGTGACCCTGCCCTGGCCCCACCCGGCCTGGCCCGGGAGGAGCTCTGCCAGCGGACGAGCAGCCCAGGGGGGCTCCGGGCCTGTTCGCGTGCCCTCGCTGGACCTGGGCTGTCCCCGCCAGCACTGCCCTTCTCGAGGGAGGGCGTGGCTGCTGCTGGCCGCCGGCAGGTTCCGGCAGGCGGTGCGGTGGGACTGCTGGGCTGTGGCTCTTCAGGGGCACCGCCCGGTTCACGAGGCTTCGATGGACGCTTCTTTGCAGCCAGGAAGCCCGCGGTCTGAGCCCCACGCCTGCTCTGAACCCCATGACCTGGGAGCAGTGCAGGGCAGGCCCCCTGGAGCCAGAAGCCAGGCCCCGGACACGGCTGGGTGCAGGAGCTCAGGCAGCCCCCGCAGGCACTGAGGGAGGCCTGGCGCTGCTGAGGCCATTGCACAGGCCGGGGCCGGCCGGCCCCTGCCTGCTGGGCAGGGCCGCGGGCTCCGTGAATACACGGGGCCGGGAGGCAAGCAGCCTCGCCCAGAGGGGCCCACAGAGCAGATGCCGCCATAGCACGCAGCGCCTGCACGGGGGCAGATCCAGCGGAGCCGGGGCCCTCTCCGAGAGATCACGCAGGCAGCCTCCACGGCAGACTCAGACTGGGGGCCCGGCCCGCCTGCGTCATCCGGGGCTCGGGGCTGGGTTGAGGCTGCGCGGGCCGGCCCAGCCTCACCGGGCCGCTGTGCTGCGTGCAGGCCCAGCTGGACATAGTGCGGAGACTGGACATCACGCTGCAGCGGGCCGTGCGCCTGGGCGAGCCCCGGCTCGTCCACACGGTGTGCGCCACCCAGTGGAACACGTGCCTCCCGCTGCTGCAGCACAACCTGCGCCACCAGCTGCGGAAGCCGCTGACCAGCATCGCAGACGTCCTGGAGAAGGCGGACAGGTGGCGGCCTGGGCTGTCCCCCTTGGGGGGGACAGGGGAGCAGAGGCTCGGGGCAGGGATGAAACCCAACTCATCTTCCCAGAAAGGGGGCAGGAGCCCACGGCATCCCCCAGAGGTGGCGGCTCGAGAGGCCACAGGCCGTGGGGGAGGTGCCCTGGGGCTCGGGGGCAGGGCCCCCCAGGGCAGACAGGGACACCCACCTGAGCTCGAGAGGGGCCGAGGGGAAAGGGCTGGGCTGCGCGATGGGCGACGGCGGTGGGCACAGGGGCTGTGGGCGCAGGTGCGGGAGGGGAGGGATGGCAGGGGCGAGCAGGGAGGGCCTTGGTGTTTCTCCTCCCCTGCCCCGGGCGGGGGCCCCCGGGGGCGGCTGTGCTGCAGGACGGTCCCTGGTGGACACGGGCCGGGAGATGGGGACTCGGCAGGGGAGAGGCGTGGAGGGCCGCCTGGGAAGGCGCCCAGCCGCAGGGCGGGGCCGTGGGGGGGCTGCCCTGCCCCCCGTCTGCTTCGGAGATTAACTGTGCTGTGTGCGGAGTTGCTCGATCGTGTTTGACTCTGTGCGACCCCCTGGACTGCAGCCTGCCAAGCTCCTCTGTCTGTGGGGATTCTCCGGGCAAAAATACTGGAGTGGGTTGCCATGCCCTCCTCCAGGGGATCTTCCTGACCCAGGGATCGAACTCGGGTCTCCCGCATTGCAGGTGGAAGCACCAGGGAAGCCCTGAGATTAATCAGGGGTGAATTCGGTCACCATCGTGAGCCCTCCCTTGGAGCAGGGCTCCCAGCAGGGGAGCGAGGGACCTGGTTGTCAGCCTGTGGTCTGGCGAGGTTGGGGCCGGCGGCCCTCAGTACCAGCACCATTCATTTCCTGCAGGCACTTGGGGATCTCGTCTGTGAAGAGTTACATCTCTTCAAATCTGGGGATTTTACTCATTTAAAAATAGTTTCTCCTTCTGGAATCCCACGGGGCTGTATGACAGCTCCTGGCCCAGGCTCCCAGGCTCCCTGTCTCCCTGCGAAACTTGTGTTTGAAGCCCCACCCCCTCGCATGACTCACACCAAATTCTGAAGATTTCATGCAGCCCGTTAGTTCTCTTTTATTTTGCAAATTCTCTAATTTTTCTTCCTCTCTTCAGCATGTATTTTTAAATTTTAATGACGTCTTCCCAAAATATCTTTTTATTTTCATATTTGTTTGTTTTAATAACATCTAGTTGCCCTCCTTTTTTCCCTCTGACAGTTCTTTTCCTGATTAACTTTATTGCGACATAAGCACCTACGACAGAAGGAACGCATTGGAAGTGATCACTTGCTGTGCTGTTTCTTAGCCACGGACGGGTGTGCAGTGCTGTTGAACGCTTCTTTAACTATTGAAAGGAGCTCTGACTTTTCTCTTTTGTTCATTAATGTGGTGAATTATGCTGCTTGGGTTTTGAGTAGTGAACCAACCTTGCCTTCTCCTCCTGGTCTCGACATACGTGCTTTTTTCTGTATTGCCAGGTTTGATGTTCCTTTAGTGTGCCTAAGGGTTTCTGCGTGTATATTCACGAGGATGTTGGCCTGTGATTTTCTTGTTTTGTAACGCCTTTGCCAGGATTTGACATGAAGGTCATGCCGACTTCACTAAATGATTTGGGAAGGTGGGAAGGGTTCTTTCTGCTTTGCTTTCTGAAGGGGTTTGTGCAATATTGGTGTTTTCTTCCTTAAATGGTGGACAGAATCCAGTGAGACTGTCTGGGCCCATCGGAGGTGTTTCTCTTTCCATCCTTTGGACTCTCATGCTGTGGACCTTTCGATTTAAAGTGTGGAACACAGCTCTTAATACTCCTGTCAATAGCGTGTAGCTGGGGCTTCTTCTGAAGTCGAGTTCGGTGGTCTCTGCCTTGGAACTGGGTTGCTGAGTCGCTCTGGGCTCAGCGTAGCTTCCAGCGTGTCTCCAGCCCCGTCTCTGTGTCCGCCTGCCCTCGCTCTCTGTGCTGCTCTCTCCCGCCTTCTCTGAGGCTCCCTGAGTTTCTGCCGCTGCGTGTTTCTTTGGTTGTCTCCAGTGCCCCTGGGCGGGAGGGGCGACGCTGGAGGGCTAGCAGCGCACGTCCCCCTTAGCCGGGTCAGCGGGGCGCAGGGAAGCCTCTCTGCCTGCCCTCGTCCACCCCGCTGTGTGCTTGCTGTCTTGTCTTTTACTTGTAAATGTGTTAGAAGTTCATCTTAGAGTGCTGTATTGCTCTTAGCAGCTGGTGTTGTTGTTTTTGAAGAAAATTACAGAAAAAAACAATCTTCTCTTCCTCAGTGATCCCTCAGGCTCTCCCTTCCTGCTTACGCGCAGATCCAGGTTTCTGCCTGCGGGTATTTCAGCCCGAGCAACTTCCTTTATTTCTTCTTGTAACGCAGAGCTGGTGAGGAATTGTCTTGGCTTTTGTTGACCTGAAACTGGCTTTCCCTGAGCATCACCTCTGAAGGTTATTTTCCCCAGTTGCTGGGTTCTGGGTTTGCAGACTTTTTCCCTTTAAATACTTGGAAGAGGTTGTTTTCTTCTAGGCTTCATGGTTTCTGATAAAAACCCAGGAGTTGTTTTAAGCCTGGTTCTCCTGTAGGTTAGGGTTCTCCCCACCTTCTGTTCTCAGATTTGTATCTCTTAGCTTTTGCTTTCTGCATTTTGCACATTACTTTGCCGACAAAGTTCTGTCTAGTCAAAGCTATGGTTTTTCCAGTAGTCACGTATGGATGCGGAGAAGGCAATGGCAACCCACTCCAGTACTTTTGCCTGGAAAATGCCATGGGTGGAGGAGCCTGGTGGGATGCCATCCATGGGGTCATGCAGAGAGTTGGACATAACTGAAGTGACTTAGCAGCAGCAGCAGCATGTATGGATGTGAGAGTTGGACTGTGAAGAAAGCTGAGCGCCAAAGAATTGATGCTTTTGAACTGTGGTGTTAGAGAAGACTCTTGAGAGTCCCTTGGACTGCAAGGAGATCCAACCAGTCCATCCTAAAGGAGATCAGTCCGGAATATTCATTGGAAGGACTGATGCTAAAGCTTGAAATTCCAGTACTTTAGCCACCTGATGCGAAAAACTGATTCATTTGAAAAGACCCTGATGCTGGGAAAGATTGAAGGCGGGAGGAGAAGGGGACAACAGAGGATGAGATGGTTGGATGGTATCACTGACTCAATGGACATAAATTTGAGCCAGCTCTGGGAGTTGGTGATGGACGGGGAGGCCTGGCATGTTGCAGTCCATGAGTCAGTCGCAAAGAGTCGGACACGACTGAGTCACTGAACGGAACTGATTCCTTAGAGACTTAAAAAAAAAAGTCTTTCTTGGGGTTTGCTGATATACTCAAATATGTAAGAGGATGTTTTCATCAAATTTGGGAAATTACTGGCTATTATTTTTTTAAGTATAGTTCTGCCTCATTCTTGCTCTTTTGGGGGAGTATGAGTTACAACATTGAATACTGTCTTATCTGGTCTCTAAGGCTCTGTTCATTTTCTTCTGAGGGTTTTTTTTATGTGGGCCATTTCTAGAAACCTTTTGAATTTGTCACAGTATTGTTTCTGTTTTATGTTGTGGCTTTTCCGCTGTCAGGCTTGTTGGATTCTTAGCTCCTCAACCAGGGATCAAACCCACACCTCCCACTTTGGAAGGTGAAGTCTTAGCCACTGGACTGCCTGGGAAGTCTTGGCTCTGTTCATTTTTCAAAAAATCTGTTTCAGTGCATTCTTCTGGTGGGATAATCTCTGTTGATCTGACTTCAGGTTCACTGACTTTTTCTGCTCTCCAATCTGCTGTTAGGCTCAAGCAAGAATTTTTTTCATTTCAGTTATTACAGATTTTTTGCTGTAAGAGTTCCTTTTATTCTCTACTGAGATTCCCTATCTGTCCTCTCATTAGCAATGTTTTCCTCCAACTTTTTGTACATGTTTGTTTTTGTATTGTAATGTCTGCATTAAGGACTTACTGCTAAACCCAGCATCTGGCCCATCCTGCACCCTGACCATGGGTCACCTTTTCCTGTCTCCTGGCGTACCCTGCGGCGTCTGTACTGAACGTTGTGGTTGCTGCACTGTGGAGTCTGTGGACTCTGTGATCTTTTTAGGAAGGTGATGATTTTTGCTTGCTTTCGTGGGTACTTCAGTTACTGGCTGAGAGGTGGCTGGTGTTTCCTCGGCTGTGTCTCTGGAAGGTCATGGTATCTTGCAGCCTGCACCGTGCTTTCTGCAGGCTCTGACGGCACGTTCTCTTTGGGTGGGTCAAGAGCGCTCTCCCTGGGCCCGCTCTCCTGGGGAGAAGCCCCGTGCAGTCTCAGCTGATGTCGGGTGAGAGAGCACTCTCTCCTCTCTGGCGGGCAGGCTGGCAGCGGCTGGTCCGGTTCCGGGCCCAGTTCCACTTCTCCAGCCCCGAGCAGAGGCCCCCCTCTGGACGCCTCTGCCCCTGCTCTGCCTCTGGTTCTTTTTTTTTCTACCTCCTTCTTTCACCTGAAAATATCTTTGTTATTACTTTGGACCCTGCAGATAATCCAGGATCATCTCCCTATTTTATGTGAACTGGTTAGCAATGTTAATTCCATCCACAGACTTAATTGTCTTTTGTCGCGCAGCCTAACAGAGTCTCAGGTTCGGTGTGTGAAGATACAGACATCTGAACTTCCCTGGTCGTCCAGTGACTGAGACTCTGCACTCCCAATTCAAGGAACCCCAGGTTCTATCTCTCAGGAGAGTTGGATCCCATATGTTGTAACTAAGAGTTCACATGCTTCAACTAAAAGATCCTGCATGTCACAGCTCGGACTCAGAGCAGCCAAATTAAAAAAAAAAAAAAAATGTAGACATCTTGAGGGCTATTATTTTGCTTACTAAAGGTGGTCAGAGAAAGTTTCACTGGAAAGGTGATATTTGAACAGAGGCCTAAATTAAGTGAAGGAAGAAACCATGTAGTGGAAGGGGGGATGTCGTACATTGTAGGACAGTCAGTGTTAAATCTAGAGAGAAGAGTGTTCTTGGGAAATGGAGAAGACCCACTGGGTTAAAGAGAAGTAAGTCAGGAAAAGAAAGATAGAAGATGAAGCAAGACTATCTAGCACCTTAAAAGTCAGTAGGACTTTGGATTTTATTCTAAGAGTGATGGGCAGTCAAATGTGGTTTTGAGTAGGCAAGTAACAGAATTTGATTATGTTTTAAAAAGGATCAGTTTAGTAGAGTGTAGACAACCACAGCCGGGGAAGGCAATGGCACCCCACCCCAGTAATCTTGCCTGGAAAATCCAATGGACAGAGTAGCCTGGTGGGCTGCAGTCCATGGGGTCGCTAACAGTCGGACAGACTGAGCGACTTCACTTTCACTTTTCTCTTTCATGCATTGGAGAAGGAAATGGCAACCCACTCCAGTATTCTTGCCTGGAGAATCCCAGGGATGGGGGAGCCTGGTGGGCTGCTGTCTATGGGGTCACACAGAGTCGGACACGACTGAAG
>SJYX01011882.1:446977-464225 GCA_006410675.1 Oreotragus oreotragus
CAGGTGTCACTTCCCCTCACAGGTGTCCCCTCCCCCACAGGTGTCACTTTCCCTCACAGATGTCCCCTCCCCCACAGGTGTCACTTCCCCTCACAGTTCTCCCCTCCCCCACAGGTGTCACTTTCCCTCACAGGTGTCACCTCCCTCCAGGTGTCACCTTCCTTCCCCCTAGCCCAGGTCGGTGTCACTAGGTGTCTGGTGGGCATATCCAGGGGCTGTGCCCTGACAAACCTACCCGACTCCAGGTGCTTAGTTGAATCCTGTTGTTGAGACAAGGAACATGGTAGAGGGCCGAGCCCTGTGGCCAGAGCCCCACCCATGTCCTCAGCACAGGACTCACCTGCCTCCGGCAGCAACCAGCTTCCCTCAGGGCCTCCTGGTTTCCGGAGGACTATGTCTGTGCTTCTCCACACTCCGCCCAGGGCAGAGCCGCCCGTGTGGCAGGAAGGCAGTGTGGACCCTGGGACACTTGGCCCGGAGCTGCCAGCCCACCCAGGCTTGGCCGAGGTTGGCAGCTAGTGCTTCACCCTCATGGGTAGCTCAGCCAAGACCAAGTGACCGGTGGACCCGGGGGAGGTCAGCCTGCGTGCTGGCGGCAGAGACATCCCCCACTCACAGACACCCCCTCCTCCACACGGGCAGCTGGTGAAGATGGCCTCGGAGTGCGCCTGGTCCGACCTCCTGGTGGAGCTGCAGACCCTGGTGCGGCTGACCCACTTCACCTACATGGCCCGGGACCACGAGGCCACCATGGCCTGCTCTCAGAAGGCCATCCAGATGGGCATCAAGTGCCTTCGGACCTTCAATCCGTGAGTCACCCCGGGCCTGGCCCGTGCCCCCGTGATGAGGCACCTCCACCAGGGCTCAGCCCCCACCAGACAGGCTCCACAGCCGCCCCACCCCTCCCAGCCCCGTGTCTGCCAGGGTGACATCTCATCCGGGGCCCCCGGGAAGCCGTTCTCAGCAGCATCCTGGGGGCAGAGATGTAGAAACGGTCTTATAGCTCAACCCACGGCTCCGGAGAGGAAGTTTTGTTTAAAGTGGTTTTGAGCCGGTGAGTTAGGAGGCCAAGTAAATTCAGAAGTAACTAAATGGTGATTTCAGTAAAAGGAAAATGTCCCCCACCCCNAGAGATGTAGAAACGGTCTTATAGCTCAACCCACGGCTCCGGAGAGGAAGTTTTGTTTAAAGTGGTTTTGAGCCGGTGAGTTAGGAGGCCAAGTAAATTCAGAAGTAACTAAATGGTGATTTCAGTAAAAGGAAAATGTCCCCCACCCCCAACCTGGCTCCTCTCTACCTGAGTGCTGACCCCAGCCGGCTCTCCAGGGCCCCTGTGCCGTCTGGATGCTTCCTCGAAGCCTCCTCTGGGCCCAGGCTCCCTTCATCACTCAAGTCTTCCTTCTTTGCTATCATGAGTATTTCTGCTGTAAAGACTGTTTTCCTTGAGGCTCTTCTCAACTTATTCCCCGAGTTTATTTCCTAAAAGAGGGGGTCCTGGACACCTGTCAGGAAGTCACCCATTGTGGCAGCACGGCTAGGCTGGTAGTGCAGGGCCAGACCCAAGTCTTCGCTTGTGAAAGATTTCCAGACGCCGCACCCTGGCCTCACTGCAGGGTGAGGTGCCTCAGGTGGGGCCACGGGTTCAGGGAAGATGAGGAGGCCGCTGGCCCAGGTGCCCAGTGTGGGGAGACAGAGCAGGCGCAGGGGTGACACACAGAGTACCCGGCTGCCCGGCGGGACATCTGACCCGAGGCAGGGGCTTGGGGTTCTTCTCGGAAGTCTTGCTGGGGTTCCCCGCCAGACGCTAGTGTCCGCTGACCACTGCAAAGCTGTGCCCATCAGCAAACAAGCCACATCCATCACGCGTGAACTGAGCTTTCTCAGAGTTTCGAAAAGGTTTCAGCTTTAAAGAGAACGCCGACAGGAAGACATAAGGAAAACCGCTTAGGACGAAAGCGGCCTGCCGCCTCCCAGGAGAGGCAGACTCTTTCAGGGAGCAGCAGAAGAGTTGCGCTTGGGTGAATGCGAACTTCGGTGGACGACGGAAAACCCAGAAAACAAGGAGGGGAGCTTGCTTTTATACGGAAAAGGGGTGTCAGGAGGGCCTGCAGTGGCCGGAGCCATGGGAGGAGCTGGGGGTCGGAAGTGCAGAAGGCTTCCTTTTGGCTGGCTGTGACCGGCTCTGCTGGCTGGGCTGTCAGAGAGTGGGAGGGGCGGAGGCACTTCTTCTGCCTCCATCTGGACAGTAAGTAGAGGAACCTGTCTGGGGCGTGTGGGGGGCGCCCTCCTGTCTGGGGCCTGTTGGGGGGCGCCCTCCTGTCTGGGGCCTGTTGGGGGGCACCCTCTTTTCTTGGGCCTGTGGGGGGGCACCCTCTTTTCTTGGGCCTGTGGGGGGGCACCCTGCTGTCTGGAGCCTGTGGGGGGCGCCCTCCTGTCTGGGGTGTGTGGGCGGAGCGCCCTCCTGTCTTGGGTGTGTTGTGGGGGCGCCTTCCTATCTCGGGCATGTGGTGGCGGCAGCCTTCCTGTCTGGGGCGTGTGGTGGTGGCAACCTTCCTGTCTGGGGTAACTGAGGTGCACAGGGGCATAGGACGTCCCCCACAGGCCTGGCCCAACTGAGCTGTGGCTGAAGCCTCTGTGATTCATTCCACAGATCACATGATGATCTGAGTGAACGCTAAAAAAGTAAATAACTTCCAGAAGATTGAGAAGATGTAACATTTAAAAATTAAAATGTAGTATTAGGGAAAAGGATGTCCCTTGTAGCTCAGTTGGTAAAGATTCTGCCTGCAGTGCAGGAGACCCGGGTTCAATTCCTGGGTTGGGAAGATCCCCTGGAGAAGGAAATGGCAACTCACTCCAGTGTCCTTGCCTGGAAAATCTCGCGAACAGAAGAGCCTGGTGGGCTGCAGTCCACGGGGCCGCAAAGAGTCGGGCGCGACTGGGCGACTAACACTTGCTTACTTGTTATGGAAAAGGGATAAGAAGCAAAAGGACAAGGATTAAAGAGCTCTTGAAAATCAGAAAGGCAATTTCTGAAAGTGAAAATAAAGTCAGTGAAGAGCTAGAAGGTGAAGTGTGAGGAAATCTCTCAGAAAATATGTAAAGGACAGACAGAAAACGTGACAGAAAAGCCAGAGGCTGTATGGGAACTGTACTGGAGGTCCAACACCCAGCTATTGGAATTACAGGAAGAGGGAGGAGAGAGCTCTTAAGAGAGGAATTAGGAAGAGAGTGGCACAGGAGAGATCCCTGCGCAGGAGACTGACTCTCCAACGCTACGACCAGTGAGAAGAATGAAGAGATACAGCCAAATGCATCACAGGATAGTCAGGCCATAAGAAGCATATCCTATAGCTTTTAGAAGGAAGCCATCTGCAGAGAAGAAATAGAAATGCAGCAGTCTTCTCAGGAACTATCACTTGAAGCTAAAAGAAAGTAGAGTGGTCTAAGTGGAAGTAGATTTCTACATGTAATTCTAACTCACCCAAACTTTCAGGCATCCGAGTAAAGAAAGTTACTTTTAAACAGAAAACCTATTTGCCATACATCTGTTTCTAGAAAGTTACTTGAGGATACAGTCTGGAAAAATGAAGGAGTAAACCAAAAAAGGAAAAGATGTCGGATGCTGCAGATGAGAAATTCAATCCAGAAAAGTTGTCGAGCTGTGCTGCTGGCTGCAGGCCGCCTCTGCCGGGATGTAGGGGCAGGACCAGGGGAGGAAGAAGGGAGAGAAGGCAGCTGGAAACGCCAGGAGACGCGGAAGCAGTATGCGGCCTGAGCGGACGCTGCCGTGGTGTTTACTGATATTTCTGCGTTAGGACTAGCATTTTGACAAAGATTTATCCATGGTCACCCAATAAAATTTAAGGGCTACCAGTTTTGACGGCACGAAAACAGTGAAAGCGCAGCTAACATTTTAGCAGCGGGAAGAGGGAGAGGACAGGTGTGTAAGACCCGCAGCCGGGAAGCTGCGTAGTGGAGCGCCGCCTGAGGCTCTGCACGCTGCTCCGAGGCACAGAGATGACAAATGGGGAAAAGCCAGGCCAGGGCCGGCTGTGCTAGCAAGTCGGGCAAAGGGCAGAAGGACGGCCTGAGGAGGCCATGCTCCGTGCTCGCCACGGTGAGCCTTCTGTCGGTTACGTGTAAAATTCATAAGCCGGGAAACCAAGAAGGAAGCCCTTTTTTTGGAGAGAAAAATGTATCCGCCAGAGCACAGAGCGAAGACGGGGTCAGTGCTTCCCGGGGAGCAGACTGGGGGCTGGGTGGGAAGTTGTTCGCCACGCAGCAGGTGCCACCTTGATAAAAACTGAGAAGCTAATTTTAAAAGGAAGAAAAAGCTGCGAGAAGTCAGCGCCCTGTCGTCTTCAGTGACTGGAGGCTGACGTCACCGCTGGCGGCAGGCACAGCAGAGCTTCTCAAGGCCCAGGGTGGGGGGCGCCCGTCCACTTTGTTTCACCAGTGATTCTTAAATTGAGTTTTGTTTTAAAACAGCAACTCCTGGCCTAATCAAGTAGGCTATAAATGTAATGTTTCATGTGGCAATAAAGGGCAGGTCCTATGAGGCTGGAAGCTTGGTTCTCCCGTGACCTTTGAGAACTCATTGGTAGACGACTGCTGCCCTCTCGTGGTGGTCGGTGTCTCTGCACCCAGTGCGGCCGCCCCTGCGGGGCCTGACCATGGGCGAGCCCCTTCTCTCACCCACACTGAGCACCGGCTGTGTGCAAGCCTGGGGCTGGGCGCTGGGAGGCTGGAGAGGCAGAGGCCAGTGGTCTCTAAAGGGCGTGCTGCACTTCACATGGCCCTGCTGGGCGCTCAAAGCCCTGCCCCTGGCCCTAGTCAGCAAGATCACCAGTCAGCTTCAACCCTGTGGCGTGTCCTGCAAATGATTCACCTTAAATATATATATACACACACACACACACACATGCATATACACATTTCAAATCTTTATGCTATTTTTTTTATATTTTGCAAGTTATATAAACTGTGGAATTGGTCACAGTAATTTTTATGATAGCATTTCACAACAATAGTGCAAATAGGTTTCAGATCTTGGTGAAAAATAGTGTTGTTACTAGTCAACAAGTATTCTCACGTGGATGCATGACACACAGCGGAGCTCATGTGGTTGTGCTCTTTGCGACCCCTTGACGGCAGCCTGCCAGGCTCTTGTGTCCACAGGATTCTCCAGGCAAGGGTACTGGAGTGCGTTGCCATGCCCTCCTCCAGGGCAAGTGTGCAATTACCAGAATCCGTTTCATGTTTATACTATTAATGTAAAATGTAAACTTCACACCGATCCCTAAAGTAAACCAACAGAGGTTACCTTCCTACCTTGTTTAGCATTTTTATTTAACATAATCATCATCACTGTTGGGTTTTATATATGAATTTAAGTCACTTTTTCTGCCAGTTCTAGCCATGACACATAATGGATCTCATATGCTTGTGCTATTAAAACAAAGCTGTAAAACTTGATAAAATACATGAAGCCTCTGTTTCCAGACGCTGGCCAGCAGATGGCCCAAGGCAGGAAGAGACCTTCAGACGAGAATCGCACCTGCAGCCTCTGCCCGGGGTAGGGAGGTGGAGGAGCCCCACAGAAGAAACCGCCGAGGGGGCGGGAGATCAAAGCCAGGGGCTGCCGGGGCAGCTGGACCCCACAGGACGTGGGGCGGGAGGAGGCTCCTGGGGCGAGAAGGCGCGGTGCATGCCTGCCAGAAGCACGGGACAGAGATGAGGGAGTTCCTGTGCCGACCCAGGAGTCAGGAAGCGGCCACTGACCCTCTCCTGTTAGGAAGAGCAGGCCTTAGGGGCAGGGCTGTGAGGGCTCTGCAAGACGCACCCTAAAGCCTGACCCAGATCTCAGTCGGATAAGGATGGGCCACAGGGAAAGTGACTGGCGGCCGGAGTGAAAGCCGGCCTCCCTTTACAGGAGGCTGTCTCAGCCGCGCCCCGAACATACAGCCCCACCCCCAGTGCACAGCACGTCCGCGAAAGTCGCCAGACACGAGGAAGAACGAAAGCATGGGCGGCCCAGGAGGAGAGGCAGAGCAGGCTCAGGCGTGACTCGGGTGTCGGGGTCAGCAGGCGATGGACTTCAAACCACGATTATAAACACAAGAAAGAAAGGATTTTCATAGACNTGTAATGTTTCATGTGGCAATAAAGGGCAGGTCCTATGAGGCTGGAAGCTTGGTTCTCCCGTGACCTTTGAGAACTCATTGGTAGACGACTGCTGCCCTCTCGTGGTGGTCGGTGTCTCTGCACCCAGTGGGGCCGCCCCTGCGGGGCCTGACCATGGGCGAGCCCCTTCTCTCACCCACACTGAGCACCGGCTGTGTGCAAGCCTGGGGCTGGGCGCTGGGAGGCTGGAGAGGCAGAGGCCAGTGGTCTCTAAAGGGCGTGCCGCACTTCACATGGCCCTGCTGGGCGCTCAAAGCCCTGCCCCTGGCCCTAGTCAGCAAGATCACCAGTCAGCTTCAACCCTGTGGCGTGTCCTGCAAATGATTCACCTTAAATATATATATACACACACACACACACACATGCATATACACATTTCAAATCTTTATGCTATTTTTTTTATATTTTGCAAGTTATATAAACTGTGGAATTGGTCACAGTAATTTTTATGATAGCATTTCACAACAATAGTGCAAATAGGTTTCAGATCTTGGTGAAAAATAGTGTTGTTACTAGTCAACAAGTATTCTCACGTGGATGCATGACACACAGCGGAGCTCATGTGGTTGTGCTCTTTGCGACCCCTCGACGGCAGCCCGCCAGGCTCTTGTGTCCACAGGATTCTCCAGGCAAGGGTACTGGAGTGCGTTGCCATGCCCTCCTCCAGGGCAAGTGTGTAATTACCAGAATCCGTTTCATGTTTATACTATTAATGTAAAATGTAAACTTCACACCGATCCCTAAAGTAAACCAACAGAGGTTACCTTCCTACCTTGTTTAGCATTTTTATTTAACATAATCATCATCACTGTTGGGTTTTATATATGAATTTAAGTCACTTTTTCTGCCAGTTCTAGCCATGACACATAATGGATCTCATATGCTTGTGCTATTAAAACAAAGCTGTAAAACTTGATAAAATACATGAAGCCTCTGTTTCCAGACGCTGGCCAGCAGATGGCCCAAGGCAGGAAGAGACCTTCAGACGAGAATCGCACCTGCAGCCTCTGCCCGGGGTAGGGAGGTGGAGGAGCCCCACAGAAGAAACCGCCGAGGGGGCGGGAGATCAAAGCCAGGGGCTGCCGGGGCAGCTGGACCCCACAGGACGTGGGGCGGGAGGAGGCTCCTGGGGCGAGAAGGCGCGGTGCATGCCTGCCAGAAGCACGGGACAGAGATGAGGGAGTTCCTGTGCCGACCCAGGAGTCAGGAAGCGGCCACTGACCCTCTCCTGTTAGGAAGAGCAGGCCTTAGGGGCAGGGCTGTGAGGGCTCTGCAAGACGCACCCTAAAGCCTGACCCAGATCTCAGTCGGATAAGGATGGGCCACAGGGAAAGTGACTGGCGGCCGGAGTGAAAGCCGGCCTCCCTTTACAGGAGGCTGTCTCAGCCGCGCCCCGAACATACAGCCCCACCCCCAGTGCACAGCACGTCCGCGAAAGTCGCCAGACACGAGGAAGAACGAAAGCATGGGCGGCCCAGGAGGAGAGGCAGAGCAGGCTCAGGCGTGACTCGGGTGTCGGGGTCAGCAGGCGATGGACTTCAAACCACGATTATAAACACAAGAAAGAAAGGATTTTCATAGACAAGTCAGTGTATAGGCGGGGAATTTCAACAAAGAGATGGGAGCTATAATAGAGAACTGGGGAAATTCCAGAAGCGCCGAGTCTGATCTCTGACATGGCCCGTCACCGGGAGGGCCCGGACACCGGCCAGCAGACGATGGGAACCAAAGCACAGGAGGGAAGGCCGGCAGCACAGGAGCAGCGCCTCTGGGGCGGCGGCTGCAGCTGCGCAAGTGCCCGTGGGGCCTCGGAAGGTCAGAGGCCAGAGAGCAAGGCGGGAGCTGTCTCAGGCCGGGCTAAAGACGCCAACCTGGAGACCCAGGGTCCTCAGGGAGCCCCAGGCAGGGCAGACATGTAAAGGACACCGCGCCTGTATTTATTGTAGCCAAATCGCCGGACTGCACACTCAGAGGCGACAGGAAACCCTGAAGGGAAGGCAGACACCTCGCACACGCGGAGGAGGTCCAGGTTCTCGTCGGGAGCCCTGTAGGTGGCGAGAGAGAGAAAGCCTGGTTGATCTAGAACTCTGTGTCCACCGAAAATAGGCAGCGACAAATGCCTGAGTGTTGGCTGTGCGGCTGAGCGTGCACAGCTCTTCCCCCTTCAGTTCCTTAAGAGACACGGGACTGTGTGCTGTGCTCAGCCACTGCAGTCGTGTCTGACTCTCTGCCACCCTGTGGACTCTAGCCCACCAGGCTCCTCTGTCCATGGGATTCTCCAGGCAAGAAGACTGGAGTGGGTTGCCATGCCCTCCTCCAGGGGATCCTCCTGACCCAGGGATCAGCCCTGCATCTCTTACATCTCCTGCATCAGCGGGCAGGCTCTTTACCGCTAGCACCACCTGGGAAGCCCTTAAAAGGCACGTGCTGTTTTAAAACAAATATGCATTGTGCGATGAGGTTACTGACAGGTGTGAAAGTAGTGTGTGACGGTGGCTACGCAGAGGGTAGGCTTGAGAGACACACACACGCGTGTGATGGTCTCCTGACGTCCGTGCAGTGACCGGACGTCAGTTAACCACACTGTGATCCGTGAAGGGTGTATCCTGTGATCACTAGAGCAAATACTACAAACACAAGAAAACAGAAGCTTATAATGGAACACCCAGTGGAGAGATAAAGTTGGGTACTGAAAAATATTCAATTAATCCAAAAGGGGGTGGAAAGAAACAGGACACACGAGACAAAAGGAAAACAGCAGCGTGGAGACTGCGCCTGACCACGTCAAAAAAGGTGTTAAGAGGAACAGCCCAACGCTCCAGGGAAAATGCAGGGGCTGTCCCACTGGGTGCAAAAAGCAAGACCCAACTGGAAGCCGTTTTCAGAGAGGCCCTCCGAACACAAAGACATGGAGGGAGAGTCTAAGGGGGCAGAAGATGGGCTCTGCCGGCCTCGGGGGAAGAGCACTGGCGGGCTGTAGGAAGCGTGGTGGAGAAAAGGGTCAATCAGCAAGAACGTGGAAAACCCTAAGTGCTGCGTATACGCTTAACGGCAGAGCTGCAAAAATCAAAGAATTAGACCCAGTCACAATTATAGCTGTAGATTTCAACATTCTCCTCCAGTGGCAGACAGAACAAAAGGGCACTCAGCAGATCACCCAACTGCCCTTGACAGACTCTCCCCAAAGACCCTGTCCTGGTCTCCAGGTCTCCAGGACGCCAAGGCCCACTCGGGTGGGCTCTCCCCCACTTACTGAAAAATATTCAATTAATCCAAAAGGGGGTGGAAAGAAACAGGACACACGAGACAAAAGGAAAACAGCAGCGTGGAGACTGCGCCTGACCACGTCAAAAAAGGTGTTAAGAGGAACAGCCCAACACTCCAGGGAAAATGCAGGGGCTGTCCCACTGGGTGCAAAAAGCAAGACCCAACTGGAAGCCGTTTTCAGAGAGGCCCTCCGAACACAAAGACATGGAGGGAGAGTCTAAGGGGGCAGAAGATGGGCTCTGCCGGCCTCGGGGGAAGAGCACTGGCGGGCTGTAGGAAGCGTGGTGGAGAAAAGGGTCAATCAGCAAGAACGTGGAAAACCCTAAGTGCTGCGTATACGCTTAACGGCAGAGCTGCAAAAATCAAAGAATTAGACCCAGTCACAATTATAGCTGTAGATTTCAACATTCTCCTCCAGTGGCAGACAGAACAAAAGGGCACTCAGCAGATCACCCAACTGCCCTTGACAGACTCTCCCCAAAGACCCTGTCCTGGTCTCCAGGTCTCCAGGACGCCAAGGCCCACTCGGGTGGGCTCTCCCCCACCTCCCGGGGACAGAGCCAGCTTGCCATTCACCCCCAGAGTGGACTTGACCGGCACCTGCAGACCCTCCTCCCCTGGACTCCTGATGGACAGGGTGGCCGAGTAGCTGGCGGCTCCTGCATTCAGGTCCCTGGCTTCGGGGTGTCCCGGCCACGGGGAGGTGGGTCTCCGCAGGAACCAGTGCTGTTCTCCTGGAGTGAGTCTGGTGCCCCCCGGCCAAGCTGCAGGAATGCACGTCTTGTGAGTGCACGGGCCGCTGAGAGGAGAGCGCTGGTGGCACCTGATGTTGCAGAGTCTGAACTGTAGGCTCTCAGTGCTCAGCGCAGAGCGAAGGCCGCTGAACAAGTCGTGCTCTGCGGCGCTGGGGACAGGGCCCCCTTGCTCCCGCAGGACTGGACCTCGCCTGGGCCGGGGCCTCCTTCCATTCACATTGCCGCGCAAGACACCCTACAAAGTAGTCATTCAGACATCCGTTTGTGATTCTGTCTCATGGCTCTGCGGGTGGGCTGGACTCAGCGGTTAGTTCTGGTTCCGGGACGTCCATGGCTAACTCTGGACGCGCCCAGCACCCTCCCCCACGAGGCGGCTCCTGGGGCTCTCCCCTTCTGCAGCACCGTCCTCCCCGTGGGGCCTCCTGCAAGCCGAGGCGCTTGTCTGTCTCCAGGGTGGAGGTTCAGCTGCTGGCAGAGATGCTGAGCTCGGTGGCCTGCATCCAGGGCAGGAGCATCATGGAGAACCTCAAGGGGCGGCAGCAGCTGCGCCTGGCGGCCGCGAAGGCCTTCATCGAGAGTGCCAGGTGCGCCTCGGCTCTTGAGGGCCACTCGCCGTGGGTGGAGATGCTGGGGACCACGGCGCATGGTGCCCCGCGGGGGCTGTCCCCGAGGCCCACCCCTCCCCGGGGGCCCTGTGCCCAGGGTCATCTCCTGCCCGGTGCAGCGATCCCCAGTCCACCCCCAGGGTCCCAGGCAGCAGGACCGGCTGAACTGGGATGGGCCCAAGAAACCGGGAGCGGAGGGTGGTGCGTGCTCACAGCGTGAGTGCCGGGGAGGAGCCCGTCCAGGCCCTGCAGAGCTGCCCTGGGCCCGCGCCCCCAGCGCCAGCCTAGGCCAGGCCTTCCCCGCAGGTTTGCAGGCATCGCAGGGAGCAGCGCCCTGGTGATGCAGGCCGCCCGGCACTGCTGGAACAGCTGGCTGCCGCTGCTGGCCTCCGCCCGCAGCCGGAAGAAGTGCAAGAGCGCCGCCCAGAGGATCGTCAGCATCATCAACAAGACGGAGGCCAGGGAGCAGGTGCTGGGGCGCCGCGCGGCCGGCCGCTCCCGGGGGCCCGGGGCCGAGGCGCGCGGAGGCCGCCTGGGGGCGGGGGCGCGCCGCCGCGGAGGCCCCGCGGCCTCCCGCCCGCGCTCCCAGAGCTCCAGTAAGAGAGCAGAGGAGGCAGGCTGGGGGCACAGACCGCCCGGGGCCCAGGGAGGCCCCGAGGGAGGGACGGCGTCTGGGGCCCTGCGGCGCCGCCCCGCCGTCGTGTGCGAGGGCGGCCGTGGCCCCGGGACGGCTTCAGCGGCCCGCGCTGAGCGCCACGCCAGCTGCGACTTTCCCGTAGCTTTCCCGCGCTGAGGGGTTTCCCCCACTCCTAGTTTTCCGGGAGATGTGATGGAATTGTTTTGGACTTTGCAAGTGCCTTTTCTCCATCCGTTGAGATGACCGTGTGGCTTTCTCCTTCATTCCTGTATCAGCATGCTGCCTTCTTTATGTGGGACTACCCTGTGCTCCTGGGATAGCGCTCACTTGCTCATGGTGAATAATGTTTTACCATATTGTTGGCTCCAGTTTGCGATTCGGCAGCGTATTTTGTTGAGAATTTCTGCCCCTATATTCATAAAGGATACTCATCTATCATTTTCTTTTCTTGTGATGTCTTTATCTGGACCCCCTCTCAAAGTAATGCAAACCAGCATAGAATGAGTTAAGAGCTATTCCTTCCTCTTCGGTTTTTTGAAGAACTGAGAAGGGTCAGTGTGGTTCTTTTTCAAAATGTTTGGTAGAATTCACCCATGAAGCCGTCCTGTCGAAGAATTTTCTTTACTGGGAGGTTTCTGATGACTGATTCAGACTTTACTGTTAGCAGTTTGTTGAAATGTTTCGTTTCTTCCTGAGTCAGCTTAGGCGATTTGAGTGTTTGGAGGGATGTCTCTTTCTTTATGTTGTCTGGTTTGTTGGAATAGAGTTGCTGATTGATGCTCTGTTGATAGGGCAGTTCTTTCTGTCACTGTAGGGCTGACGCTGTTGTTTCCACTCCCGTTTCTGCGTTTAGTTCCTTGGGTCTTCTTTCTTTCCCTGTCGGTCTAGCTAAAGGTCTGTCCATTTTGTTGATCTTGCATTGTTTTTTTTCCTGTTATTTTCTGTGCTCTATATTTAATAACCACCCCCAACCTTGGATTTAGCCCCCCCCCCACATTCCTTAAGGTGTGAAGTTAGATTGTTGGCTTGAGGTCTGTCTTCTTTCTCAGTGCTGGCATCTGCAGCAATGATCTTCCCCTGAGCCCTGCTTTTGCCGTGTCCCGTTAAGTTTCCCTCATGTGCTCTTGATCCCGTTGATTCAAAGCTGTAAAGCTGCCTCAGATGCTTTGTGTCATTAAAAGCCATAAGCTATGTTGAGGGGCTAGTCCGTGCGTACGTGTGTGCACCTGTGTGTGCATTGGTTCTAANCCCGTTAAGTTTCCCTCATGTGCTCTTGATCCCGTTGATTCAAAGCTGTAAAGCTGCCTCAGATGCTTTGTGTCATTAAAAGCCATAAGCTATGTTGAGGGGCTAGTCCGTGCGTACGTGTGTGCACCTGTGTGTGCATTGGTTCTAACTCAGTGAACCTTGATCTGGAACAACATGTGATTCCACTTCTTGGGACTTAGCATTTCAGAAGTTTAGCTGTGATTTCCATAATTCGATATGGAGCCAAATGAAAGGCAGACTGATGAAATGATCAACTGCAGCTGTGACGTCTGTGTTGTTCATCTGTTTTCACTCCAGGAGAAAGGGGGAACACTGCTTCTGCACCAGTGGCCCACGGCCGACTTCCAAAGCGGAGGGATGACGGAAGGGAATTTCCTCCCAGGTTTGTGGGCTGGGAAGCGCCCGAGCTTTCAGATGCTTTTGCAGTCTCCGTAGAGCTGGCAAAGTCATGGCTGTGAGCACAGGTAGTGCCAGTTCAGTGCTGAACACAGGGTGGGCACGGAGTGGGCCCTTTGCGAACATCCAGGGAGCCCCGCTGTGCTCACAAGGAAACCAAGCCCTGAGGGCTGCTCTCCGGCTGACTCTGGCAGGCACCTCACACTTCTATAGGGCTACCATTTCCTTCTCCAATGTATGAAAGTGAAAAGTGAAAGTGAAGTCACTCAGTCATGTCCGACTCTTCGCGACCCCATGGACTGCAGCCTTCCAGGCTCCTCCGTCCATGGGATTCTCCAGGCGAGAGTACTGGAGTGGGGTGCCATTGCCCTTCTCCGATGACTATCTCCTAAAATACAGAGTAGCCCAACCTTGTTAGCCTAGGGGCTGAGGTGTACACTGGGAAGGCTGAACACGTGGATTCGAGCAGCAGCCGCTCCCTCAGGCACTGCAGAGGCTGTGAGAAACTCTGATTTAAAATAGTGAACAAGAATGTGACTGTATATAATTATTAAGCTGAGCTCTAGACCCAGCAGTTCAGACTGTTTGCTGGTGCAGCCGGGGGAGACGCAGACGGCAGCCCAGACGCTCAGGACCTGCGAGGAGCCGGGCTGTGGGGAACCTTCACCCCCTGGTGCACCTGGTGCCCCGGCTACACTTTACTCCATGTGCTGAAATATACAACAGATGGCTACAGTGTTAGCAACTGTAAGAATTCAAATTATAGGGAAAACGAGAAACTACAATTGAGCAAAGCAGTGTTTTGAGGAAAGATTATTTCCTAAAGTTTGCAGTGGTCAAAAAGGCACACTTTCAGATACACGAGAATTTAAATGACGAGAGAATAATGAGAAATGCAGGAAATTAAGTGAACTCTGGAAAGGCATTCGCACCCAGTTTGGCAGCTAAATGGCACCTTTCTGTCCGTGGTGCCTGAGTAGTTGCACTAGTCGGGCTGGGGGGTGCCGAGCTGCAGTAACAAGTAGCCCTGACTGAGGAGCCCTACCGGCTCGAGCGTGTGCTTCCACGTTGCGCTGGCTCAGGTGGGAGGAGAACCCACACGGTTCCTGCGTGTCAGATGTTGACCAGTTTATCTGATCATGAGCCCAAAGCCACCTGCTCCTGTGAATTGCGTCCCAGCACTGACGGGAGGGGGAGGGGGGAGCACAGGGAGCCCTCAGGGCCTGGGGAGGGAGAGTTGCTGCTGTCCTCTTAGCCGGTAGCTGGATGACATGCCAGCAGGATCCTGGGCATGTTCACCCCTTTGCTTAGTGATTCAAACACCGGAAGGAGAGCTGCGCAGTCACTGGTGTGGAACGGGACAGCCTGAGCATCTGGGACCAGCTGTGGGGCCTCTGCTTTGGCGGACAGTGGGGCTGAGGCCACTTATCGCTTTATTGACCACACCAAAGCCTTTGACGGTGTGAATCACAGCAAACTGTGGATGATTCTTAAAAAGATGGGAATACCAGACCACCTGACCTGCCTCCTGAGAAATCTGTGTGCAGGTCAAGAAGCATTAATTAGAACTGGACATGGAGTAACAGACTGGTACAAAATTGGGAAAAGAGTACATCAAGGCTGTATATTGTCACCCTGCTTATTTAACTTGTATGCAGAGTACATCATGAGAAATGCTGGACTGGATGAAGCACAAGCTGGAATCAGGATTGCCGGGAGAAATATCGATAACCTCACATATGCACGTCACACCGTCCTTATGACAGAAAGTGAAGAAGAACTAAAGAGCCTCTTGATGAAAGTGAAAGAGGAGAGTGAAAAAGTTGGCTGAAAACTCAACATTCAGAAAACTAAGATCATGGCATCCAGTCCTATCAGTTCACGGCAAATAGATGGGGAAACAATGGAAACAGTGGCAGACTTAATTTGAGGGGGCTCCAAAATCATTGCAGATGGTGGCTGCAGTCATGAAATTAAAAGACGCTGCCTCTTGATGAAAGTGAAAGAGGAGAGAGAAAAATTTGGCTTAAAGCTCAACATTCAGAAAACAAAGATCATGGCATCTGGTCCCATCACTTCATGGGAGATAGATGGGGAAACAGTGGAAACAGTGTCAGACGTTATTTTTGGGGGCTCCAACATCACTGCAGATGGTGACTGCAGCCATGAAATTAAAAGACGCTTATTCTTTGGAAGAAAAGTTATGACCACCCTGGATAGTATATTCAAAAGCAGAAACATTACTTTGCCGACAAGGTCCGTCTAGTCAAGGCTGTGGTTTTTCCTGTGGTCAGGTATGGATGTGAAAGTTGGACTGTGAAGAAGGCTGAATGCCGAAGAATTGATGCTTTTGAACTGTGGTGTTGGAGAAGACTCTTGAGAGTCCCTTGGACTGCAAGGAGATCCAACCAGTCCATTCTGAAGGAGATCAACCCTGGGATTTCTTTGGAAGGAATGATGCTAAAGCTGAAACTCCAGTACTTTGGCCACCTCATGCGAAGAGTTGACTCATTGGAAAAGACTCTGATGCTGGGAGGGATTGGGGGCAGGAGGAGAAGGGGACGACCGAGGATGAGATGGCTGGATGGCATCACGGACTTGATGGACATGAGTCTGAGTGAACTCCAGAGATGGTGATGAACAGGGAGGCCTGGCGTGCTGCGATTCATGGGGTCGCAAAGAGTCAGACACGACTGAGCGACTGAACTGAACTGAACTTGCTCTTTGGAAGAAAAGCTATGACCAACCTAGACAGCATATTAAAAAGCAGAGACATTACTTTGCTGACAGAGGTCCATCTAGTCAAAGCTATGGTTTTTCCAGTGGTCATATATGGATGTGAGAGTTGGACTATAAAGAAAGCTGAGCGCTGAAGAATTGATGTTTTTGAACTGTGGTATTGGAGAAGACTCTTGAGAGTCCCTTGGACTGCACGGAGATCCAACCAGTCCATCCTAAAGGAGATCAGTCCTGGCTGTTCATTGGAAGGACTGATATTGAAGCTGAAACTCCAATACTTTGGCCACCTGATGTGAAGAGCTGACTCATTGGAAAAGACCCTGATGCTGGGAAAGATTGAAGGCAGGAGGAGAAGGGGATGACAGAGGATGGGATGGTTGGATGGCATCACCTACTTGATGGACATGAATTTGAAGCTCTGGGAGTTGGTGATGGACAGGGAGGCCTGGCGTGCTGCAGTCCATGGGGTTGCAAAGAGTTGGACGTGACTGAGGGACTGAACTGACTGGCTGACTGATTGGCTGACTGATTGGCTGGCTGAACTGGCTGACTGATTGGCTGGCTGACTGGCTGACTGACTGGCTAACTGATTGGCTGGCTGAACTGGCTGACTGATTGGCTGGCTGGCTGGCTGGCTGACTGACTGGGGCTGAGGCCCAGGCAGCGCCGTGCTGTGTGGAGTGAGCGGTGCACAAGATCTGGGTTCTGGCCTCCACCCTGGGCCTGTAGGGCTGGGGAAGCCTTGAGAGGCAGGGTGCAGTGGGGCACCTGGTGGAGATGAGGCTGTGGGTGGGGGGGACCCCTGAGCCATCGCCCCCAAGAGGACTGAGGCGTTTGCCCCGAGGCTGGCCCTGCAGGGCAGCCCTGCGCGTGTCTGAGGCTCGCAGACCGCAAGCACCGTGGTGGCCGGATGCACACGCGGTCCTGCCCGCTGCCCGGCTATGAGGCAGGTGGCCATGGCAGCCGTGTCCCCAGTGCTTCCTGGGGCTCCTGGTCCTGCAGACGCCTGAGTGGGGTCTCCTCAAGCTGCTCGCACCCCACTCTCAGGATCCTCACCCGGCACCCTGGTGTTCCCAGGCCCCCCTGAGCCCCCTCTCCCACCGCAGGGACCGAGGATGACCGCACGCTGCGGGCCGCGCTCTACGGGCTGCTGTTCCATGGCCACGCCGACCAGGGTGACTGGGAGGGCGGCCTCAGGGTGCTGGACGAGGCCGCGCAGGTGCTGCCGCGGACGGCGCACCGCCTGTGAGTGCCCAGCCCCAGGGAGCCCCCCGCAGCCCGCCAGGGAGCCCCCCACAGCCCTCCCCAGGGTGCCCACCCTGCAGCCCCTTAGGGTGCCCACCCCAGCCCATCAGGGTGCCCACCCTGCAGCCCCCCAGGGTGCCTCCCCCCCT
>SJYX01011882.1:469553-483961 GCA_006410675.1 Oreotragus oreotragus
GTCCAGGGGGCGCGGGGGCCGGGGACACTCGCCAGGCTTCCGCCCTGCTGCCCGTCGCCCGTGGCGGTCTGGCCGAGCCTGGTGGGCGCCCTCTGCTCTCGCGGCGGAGGAACAGGACGCCCGCGGTGCGCTCGGCGGCTGCCGCGTGTTCCAGCCTTTCTGTTGGATCCCGAAGAAGCCCGAGAGCCAGTGGCAGAAGGTGGACTACCTCATGCAGTTCAGCGAGTGGCTGTACTACAAGCAGTTCCCTCTGGAAGACGTGATCTTCCACCTCAAGTGGGCGATCGACATCCTGCTGAGGATGCAGCCCGTGGGCGGCGTCCCCGAGCCGGCCGGCGCGGGGGCCGCGGGAGCGGAGGATGCAGGTGAGGGGCGCCTCCCGCTGCGGGCGGGCCACCCGCCGCTGGGGGCTCCTGGGCACCGCCGTCCCCACATCCCCCTCCCGGGCATGCGCCCTGCGGGCTGGCCCAGGTTAGGGCCCCGCCGCACTCGCTGGGTGCCCATCCTCGCGTCCACTAGAGCCCGTGCGCCGGAGGCCCAGCCCAGCGCCGTGAGGGAGGGCGGCGGCTGGNGGGGGGGGGCGGGGTGGCCAGCGGGTCAGGGAGGACACAGGGCTCTGCAGAGTTTGGGGGTCCTTGGGGACAGCCCACACCCCCAGAAGCTAAGACACAGGTTCCTCTCGATGCACTTGGAGACCTGGGGAAGGGCAGGCACCTCGATTTGAGCGCTCTCAGGTTGGGGTGTCCCCCAGGAACGGGTCTGAGCACAGGCTCCTGTGGTCAAGCAGAGGCCTGGCTCCCCGACAAGCGGCTGTGGGCGCCCCTGCACCCTGCTCCTGAAGCCAGGCCAGGGCTCCCGAGGCCGGGGGGGCGGGGCCGCTGGCCAAGCTTTTCGTAAGTTCGCAGGGCTGTGCAGCCCCCGTCTCAGTCCATTTCAGAACACTTTGGCACCCTCAACCCCCAGGCCGGTTGGCACCCTGTCCCTCCCCACCTCCCTGCCAGCCCCAGGAAGCCAGGATCACAAGGATGGGAGCAGGCCTGCAGGTACTCGATCCGGCCGCCCTCCCTGGGCCTTGTCTGGGGAGGCACACATCAGGGCCCCACTCCCAGCGGCTGCACAGCCTTCCGTCCTGGGGGTGGACGTTGTGTCCCCGGGGCTCTGTGTGGCTTCCACNCCTGCAGGTACTCGATCCGGCCGCCCTCCCTGGGCCTTGTCTGGGGAGGCACACATCAGGGCCCCACTCCCAGCGGCTGCACAGCCTTCCGTCCTGGGGGTGGACGTTGTGTCCCCGGGGCTCTGTGTGGCTTCCACTTACTAGCTCTGTGACCTACGTGTGCAGGAGTTTGTACAGACGCATGTACAGTTACTCTCTTGGGCACATACCTGGAAGTGAACTGCTAGGTCACGTGATGACTCTCTAACTACTTGAATCCTGGTAGGACTTGCATTTCCCTAGTAACTAATAGCAAGCATTATTTCATGCCCTTATTGGCCATCTGCATGTCTTTGGAGAAATGTCAAATCCTTTGCACATTTTAAAGTTTGGTCATCTGTCCACTTATTATTCAGTTCATTTCAGTTCAGTTCAGTCGCTCAGTCGTGTAGACTCTTTGCAACCCCATGAACCACAGCACACCAGGCCTCCTTGTCCGTCACCAACTCCCAGAGTTTACTCAAACTCATGTCCATTGAGTTGGTGATACCATCCAACCATCTCATCCTCTGCTGTCCCCTTCTGCTCCTGCCCTCAATCTTTCCCAGCATCAGGGTCTTTTCAAATGTGTCAGTTCTTTGCATCAGGTGGAGAAAATATTGGAGTTTCAGCTTTACCATCAGTCCTTCCAAAGAACACCCAGGAGTGATTTCCTATAGGATGGACTGGCTGGATCTCCTTGCAGTCCAAGGGACTCTCAAGAGTCTTCTCTAGCACCACAGTTCAAAAGCATCAATTGTTCGGTGCTCAGCTTTCTTCACAGTTCAACTTCCACATCCATACATGACCACTGGAAAAACCATAGCCTTGACTAGACTGATATTTGTTGACAAAGTAATATCTCTGCTTTTTAATATGCTGTCTCCATTGGTCATAACTTTCCTTCCAAGG
The DNA here is from genome assembly GCA_006410675.1 of Oreotragus oreotragus. Taxonomy (NCBI): domain Eukaryota; kingdom Metazoa; phylum Chordata; class Mammalia; order Artiodactyla; family Bovidae; genus Oreotragus; species Oreotragus oreotragus. The sequence goes on from SJYX01011882.1 coordinate 471,658, forward strand.
AGTAAGTGTCTTCTAATTTCATGGCTGCAGTCACCATCTGCAGTGATTTTGGAGCCCTCCAAAATAAAGTCAGCCACTGTTTCCACTGTTTCCCCATCTCTTTGCCATGAAGTGATGGGACCAGATGCCATGATCTTAGTCTTCTGAATGTTGAGCTTTAAGCCAAGTTTCTCACTCTCCTCTTTCACTTCCATCAAGAGGCTCTTTAGTTCTTCCTCACTTCCTGCCATAAGGGTGGTGCCATCTGCGTATGTGAGGTTATTGTATTTCTCCTGGCAGTCTTGATTCCAGCTTGTGCTTCTTCCAGCCCAGCGTTTACTTATTGTTGGGTTGTAGACATTCTTTGCGGGGAAGGCAATGGCACCCCACCCCGGTACTCTTGCCTGGAAAATCCAATGGACAGAGTAGCCTGGTGGGCTGCAGTCCATGGGGTCACTAACAGTCGGACAGACTGAGCGACTTCACTTTCACTTTTCTCTTTCATGCATTGGAGAAGGAAATGGCAACCCACTCCAGTATTCTTGCCTGGAGAATCCCAGGGATGGGGGAGCCTGGTGGGCTGCCGTCTATGGGGTCACACAGAGTCGGACACGACTGAAGTGACTTAGCAGCAGCAGCAGACATTCTTTGTGTGTTTTGGATACAAGCCCCTCATCAGATATATGATTTGTAAGTATTTTTTGTCATTCTGTAGGTTGTCTTTTCAGCTACTTTCTCCTATTCTTGATGATGTCATTTGTAGGACAAAAGTTTATAATCTTGATGAAGTCCAATCGATCTGTTTTTTCTGCTGCTGGGGCTGGTGCTGTTAGCTTTGTCTCTGATAAACCACAGTGTCACCCACGGCCCTGAAGGTCTCTGTCTTTCCTCCAAGGCTGTCATGGCTGCGGCTCTCATGCCTAAGTCCTTGCTCCATCTGGAGTCGTCTTGTGTCTGGTGTGACGTGAGGTCTTGCTCTGTTTGTTGGTCTGAGGCTCCCAGTCTTCCCAGCTCCACTGTTGAAACGATGACCATTCTCTCGTCCTTGCCAAATTTCCCCATCATCTGTCTTGCACAGCTCCTGTCAGAGCCACCAGTGGCCACCACGGCCATTCTGAGGCCCCATCTGGGCCCTTCTCTGCGCTGATGGTCAGGTGTCACCTGGCTTCCAGGCTGCCCTCTCGCGCTGTCTGCCCACGTGCTAATGAGGGGGAGGACCTGCTCAGGGCTTGCATGCTCCATTCCGCAACACTCCACTCCCCCCAACCCACCCGCCCTTGTGTTCCCTCCTCCAGGCCCTGCCCCGCCCCGCCCCCCAGGAGGATGGTGCTCCGAGCAGCAGAGGGCCCCAGGGCGGCTGACCGGCATTCCCAGCCCCGAGGCGGCCGCTTCCTAGACCTGCATAGTTCAGGGTGGGAGAGGGGCCGCCTCCTGTCTGCATGAGCTAGAGGCTCAAGGGCTCCTCCCTTGGTGTCGAGCCTCCTCTGGGTGTGTCCGCTCGCCCAGCTCAGCCAGCTAGAGGGAAGCATGGTGGGTGGGGGGCTCCAGGTAGACCCCAGAGCCCAGACTCCTACCCCAGCCTGGGATGTGGCCAGTGTCCCTGCAGGCAGGCTGGGGCAGCCCTGGGAGGCCTGTCCCTGAGGCCGACCTTGAGTCCTGGGATGGGGGCACTGCCCCCTCTGGAAGAGAACCAGCCCCAGGCTGGGGGCCAGCGGGCCCCGGGCCAGTCAGTGGGGATGCCAGCAGTGCCCTGTCTTCCAGACGAGCAGGCGTCCACTCTGGGGGCCGTGCAGGGCCCGGGGGACCCGGGGCCCCCCTCCCTGCAGGAGCTGCAGAGCGTGCGGCAGCTGGAGACGCTGGCCCGCGCCTACACGCTGCTGGCCCTGGTGGTGACCCCAAGCGGCGCTGGCCACCAGGACTACTGCCTCATGGCCTACACCTTCCTGCACCGCATCTGGCAGGTAAGGCTCCTGCCGTGCTCCCAGGGGTCTATGTCTCTCCTGGGACAATGTCCCTCCCCTCCTCCACAGTGCCCCCTGCCCCCGGCTCTGGAGACTCAAGGGGGCTTACTCCTCTGCAAGACTCAGGCCAGCGCTTTTGCCCAACCACCCCCAACACCTGCCTTCCCACCGCACTGCCCCTGGGGGCTTCCAGAGCCTTCTCTGCACTCCTTCACATAGCCGCCTTCCTACCACCTGTCTACAGAGCCTCCAGGGCAGCTTCTGGTGGCCTGTCTTCTCAGGAACCTCCCTGGGCTGTGACCCCCAGCAGGACAGTGTTGGCAGGACAGGCCTCTCTTCTTGGGGCAAGTTCAACCCCCGCCCCCAGCCATGTCATGGGGACAACAGGGCATTTGGGAGCGGAAGGACAAGGAAGGCCATCCTTGTCTGCAAGATGCCGCAGGCCCCCTACCCCACCATGCAGCTGCAGTTCTTTAAGGAGAACCATTAAACGTCACTTGAGTGCGTTCTTCATTAAAGACATTAATTCATTTTATGGAACTGACAAACCCTTCTTCAGGGTCAGCCACGCATATCTGCAGGCCCAGAGTCCTGGAGGAAGTCCGCTGAGTGCTCATGGCCTGGCCACGCCCAGCTGTGGGGTCCTCAACCTGCTCTCAGATCTGCATGGGGGAAGGGAAGCCCGCTTCTGTCGATGCTGTTCAGGCATGTCAGACTCTGTGCTACTCCGTGACCGTCCTTCACCACCTCCCGGAGCTTGCTCAAGCTCAGTCCATCGAGTCGGTGATGCCATCCAACCATCTCATTCTGTGTCATCCCCTTCTCCTAAAGTGTTGAAGTTTCAGCTTCAGCATCAGTCCTTCCAATGAATATTCAGGACTGACTTCCTTTAGGATGGACTGATTGGATCTCCTTGTCCAAGGGACTCTCAAGTCTTCTTGAACACCACAGTTCAAAAGCATCAATTCTTCGGTGCTCAGCTTTCTCGATGGTCCAACTCTCACATCCACACATGACTACTGGAAAAACCATAGTTTTGACTAGACGGACTTTTGTCAGCAAAGTAATGTCTCTGCTTTTTAATATGCTGTCTAGGTTGGTCGTAGCTTTTCTTCCAAGGAGCAAACATCTTTTAATTTCACTACTGCAGTCAGACATTAACGTTGCAAATTTGGATTTCTTTTCACAGGTTTCTTTCTCAACAGCAGGAAAATCCCCTTCAGAAAGTAGAATTTCAGCAGTCGCAAGCTCACACTTGTTGTTGCCTAAAAAAGAGAAGGAGAAAAACAGAGACAGAGACGAGGAGAAGGACAAGGACAAGGGGAGGGATCCAAAGCAGGTGACTGCAGCCTCCGAGCGGGGAGGCTGCAGCGCGGCAGCCCCTGCAGGCCCTTGTGCCAGAGGCTGGGCCTCGAGGGGCGAAGAGCACCCTGGCTCCTGCCCTGGGAGGTGAGGGGCCTCAGTGCCCCTGCCCCAAGAGTCAGGAGGCTGACACAGGAGGGTCTGGCTTCGCCCTGGTGATCAGCTGCTTTCCCGGAGCCCTGGCCGTGCAGGGCAGGGCAGCCCTTTCTCTGCGTCCCGTGGGGGCCTGTGCGTGTCATTTCATCAGCTGGAGGGACTGCCTCCACCCTGGCCACCCTGCCGGACTGGACCCTCGGGAGACACCCTGCCTCCTTCCCGCATCCTTGCTGAGCTGGGATGTGTGGGTGGGGGGGCGTGTCCAGGGCACAAGGCTCCGAGTGGCTGTCGTCTGTGGCTTGGGTGTCTCCAGGGAGCCCCATCACACCCATCCCCAGAGGGGCTGCCCGCCTGGGGCTCACGACCTCTATTGCCACGGGGTCCCCTGGGTGTCTGCCTCCAGCTCCACCTCCCAAAGCAGAGCCTGGCTTCTTGCTTTGCAGTTCCAGAGCCCTGCTCCTGCCAAATGCCTCGAAGACTTGCCCTCAAGCCTAGAAGAGTGGGCTTCCTATGCCTGCCCCGAAGAAGTCATATCTGTATTCAGACAGGATCAGAGCGACTTTACCATCAACTCGTCAACTTTCCAGAAGCCGGTGAGTGGACCCAGCGCCTCTCTCCCAGGCCTGCGTCCCCACGTCCTGCCTGCTGGGCTTTCTGTGGGCCCAGAGAGTGTGTCGGGCCTCAGTCCCTCCCCAGTCCCCTCCACGGGCACCTGTGCCGCATGCTTCCCACGCAGACCACACTACTGCGCCTGTGGTCCAGCTGTGCCCCAGGGCATCTGATGCTGCTGAGTGCTCCAAGCAGCGGGAGGGTCTTCCCCACAGCTCCGGAGGCACGGGTTCAAAGCTTGGGCTGCCGTCGAGGGGTCTGCAGGCCGCACTCTGCCCTGGAGCCCGGGCGGGTCCTCCCTGCCTCCACCAGCAGCTGGGCTCCCAGGCGTGTGCGGCGAGGCCCCCGCATCTGCCTCTGTGCGCACGTGGCTCCTCTGTGTCTCGTCTCCCAGATGGTTTTGGTGATCTATCCATTGCTTCTTTGGATTTTGCATGTGTAGGCACAACCTGCATCTCATCTGCAAGCATCTTCCCTAACTTGGGATCGTTACACTGCTCCCTCGCCTCGCCTCACTTGCCTGGTTGCCTCCAGCTCGACACCACAGGTGGCGACGCCTCCTGGTCGTAGCAAGACTCGTGTGACTGATGCAGTTGGGGGTTCACAGACACTCTTCACTGGTTAAGCGAGTTCTTTTACTTCTGCTTGCTAAGAGTTTTAAGCTTAAACAACTGTGAAAGTGAAAGTCACTCAGTTGTGTCAGACTCTTTGCAAACCCATGGTCTATACAGTCCATGGAATTCTCCAAGCAGGCCAGAATACTGGAGTGGGTAGCCTTTCCCTTCTCCAGGGGATCTTCCCAACCCAGGGATCGAATCCAGGTCTCCCGCGTTGCGGGCGGATTCTTTACCAGCTGAGCCACAAGGGAAGCCCCACACAGAGCTATAGGTTCTTATCAAATATTTTTCTCTACCTAGTCAAATGATAATTTTTTTTTCTATTTCATTCCTTCAACTTGGTTGAGATGTATTATTCATTTCATTTATCATCAGGTTCAACAGGCTAATGTTTTGCTTGGGGTGTTTGCCTCTATGTTGATGAGAAAAGTTGGTATTCAGTTTCCCTTTCACACTACATGCTTGTCAGGGTGGGGTGAGGAGTTACACTGGCTCCAAGCTGTTTTCTGCTCCCAGTGCTTCTGACCCCAGGCGCCTGCGTCTCCACACAACAGCCAGCGCCCAGCGCCCACCCCCATGCTCCCCGGGCACCTGGGTCTCCACACGGCAGCCAGCGCCCAGCGCTCCCCCACCCTGCTGCGCTCCTCGGGCGCCTGCGTCTCCACACAGCAGCCAGCGCCCAGCGCTCCCGTGGACACCAGCTAGGGGACCACCCCACTGAACTTGGCTCTGACACTTAGCCGCCGGGTCAGTGTGGCCCCCAGGGATCAGCGCTCCCTCGAGGCCTGCCCCAGCAGACGCCCGTCATGAGCGTCGGGTCCCCAGGCCACTGCACGTCTGTCCAGTGTGGCCCCCAGTTGGGGTCCCGGGGTCCTCCTCAAGTTTGATCTTTGCTGTGACGGCCCCCGGACTTGGGGAAGCTTTACTTAGCAGATACGTTAGTCTGCTATAAAGGATGTTGTAATGGATACAGACAAACAGCCCGATGAAGAGGTCAGCGGGGCAGGTCTGGAGGGTCCCGAACTCGGGAGTATGTCTGTTCCCAAGGAGCTGGGGGCCACCAGGCCCCTCCCTCCTGGCAGGTGGACGTGCTTACCAGCCCAGAAGCTCTCCAAGCCCGTCCTGTAGGGGGTCACGTAGGTTCCAGGGCAGGGCACGGCCGGTCCTCTGGTGGGCCGTTGGTCCCTAACTTGACCGCCAGCCCCTCCCCTCCCCAGGTATCGGGGGATGGGCCGAGGGTCTCACTGTCCTGCCATGTGGTTGGTCTTTCTGGCTGCAGGCCTGCCTCCTGAAGGTCTGCAGGGACGGCCGGGAGTCCCCTCGAGGGTGTGAACTCAGGTGGGGTGAGAGGGTTCTAGGTGCTCAGTGATGGAACCAGGAGCAAGACCAGATGCATGTGCCATATTTTCTTACAGCATCACACTGACCTTTTAGTCAATTCCAAAGTGTTCCTTTTTTAAGCTCTTCTTGAGAAGAATTTGTATAAAATTAGCTATTATTTTTTCCTTAAATGTTTGGAAGAATTCCCTGGTGAAGACTTCCGGGCTTAGATCTATTTGGAAAGATACTCAGTTATGGATCCACTTTATTTAATAGTTACAGAACCCTTTAGATTTTTAAATTTCTTTTTTTGTGGTAATTTTGGTGGGTTGTATTTTTCTAGGATGTTTCCAGTTAATATAAAATATAAGATTTACTGGTATAATGTTGTTCTTAATATCCTGTTATTGTTTTTTTAGTATCTGTTAAATCTATAACTATTTCTGTCTCCCTCCACCCCCTTTCTTGAGCAGCCTCATCAGGAATTATCAATTATTGGTCCCTCAAAAAGCCAAGTGGTTTCCATGCCAACCAGACAGCACTGGGCTTGAATGTGACCGGGCTGTTTCACTTCATTGCCCTTAAGGCTCAGGCACAGACTCTGGGGACCTGATGGAGCATTAGTCTTCGGTGGGCCCTCGACTCCCCCCGACAGAGGAAAGTCAGAGGTGCCGAGCAGGCTCTCCACTGCCTCAGCGTCAGCCGACGGCCCAGGTCCCGGCCCTGACACGCTGGGCTCACACGTCTGAGCCTCCTTCTTGCGCGTTGTGGCCTAGTCATTTTTTCCAAGTTGTTCACTCCTCAGTGCTTTAAGCGGATTTTTTAAATCGCTCATCCATATTTTTAAATTTTCCACCGAAGAATAATTGCTTTATCAAACCTAATCCAACATTACAAGAAGCATTAGTGCATTTCTGCCTATACTTAATTTTAAATCAGTTGGTGGCTACATAAAGAAACAAAACAAAGACTCTAATTTGAGTGAAAGCAGGTAGATTTTTCTCATGAGGATCTTTAACTGTGCTTGTGCTGAAAAGTCTAGGAAGTTGCACATGACGAGGTGCAAGCTAACGACGGAGCGGAGGCGGCAGAGAGCAAGTCCGTGGCTCCCTCAGCAGGCGGGAGTCCAGCACCCCACGTGTGGCCCCGTGAAGGACAGAGGTCCTGGGGAGGCCCTGTGAGCCGGGACCCAACCCTCCGCGCCTTTTGACCTTGCGTGTTCGCTGTGTTTTGATGCAGACGTACAGTCTATACTGTCTGGACCACTTGGTGGAGGCCCTGCAGACGATGTTCCTTCACGAGCTCGCAGTCCCGGTCCTGCAGCTGGGGGTGCTCATCGCAGCCTCTGTGGTTGAAAGCAAGAGCCTCAGGGATCTCTACCACCTCCGGTGGGTGCCCCTGCTGTATTTCAGGGAGGCTTGGAGACGTATGCGTGACCAAAGCGGAAATTTGCCCAAAGCAATATAGAGACAAATCAGATCCTAAAACATTAATTCTGTGGTTGACTATTTACATAAACAATAAAGTCTCTAAGATTTGTAAAGCCAAGTACATCAGAATACTTAAACATAAAAATATTTTTAATTTTAAAGTTTCTACCTGATTTTTAAGAGAGTATCATTATTTCAAGGAAATACACGCTGAAGTAGGATAAGCAGAATAAAGGAGCATTGTGTCCTCAACCTACTCTCAAATAGGTCAGGAAAAAAATTACATATATATAAATTTTATATAATTACACACACAGTTTTATATATTTACACACAATCCTAAGCTATATATAAAATTTATATATAGAGTAATTTATATGTATTAGTATAATTTTTATATTATTGTATATGTAGATAGAGAACCTGGACAATGAAGGATGTTCAATAATTCTTTGTAGTGTTTGTGTAACTTTTCTGGAAGTTTCAAATCATTTCAAAATAAGAGTGTTTCACACAAAAGTCAGAGCACAGCTCGCTGGCTTGCGGCTGTGATGGAGTCGGAGCCCCACCAGTCTTGCCTCCACCTCTGGAGGTGACCCCGAGACCCCGAGACTGTAAGTGTGTCGAGAAACCCTACGATGGCATCACTTATTTTCCCCTAGGAACTAGGCTTAGCTTTAAAGATTATTGAAAACATCCTCAAATTATCTGTTCTTTTTCCATTTGCCAATCTGTGTCGAGCCTCCTGAGCCCAGGGCAGCCTGACTCAGGGCTGATGCTCCTCTCATCCCCAGACTTGCGCTGGCTTGTTCTGAGTTGAGGTTGAGGGAGGCAGCCACATACCACGAGGAGGTGGTGGGGCAGGCCTACATCTGCGACGTGGAGCAGGCCAGGTGAGATGCTGTGGCTGGTGCAGACCCCCCTTCCCCACTGCAGCAGGGCCCCCTGCTCCGACATCCGCAATGTGTGCCCCCCACTGTGGTGTGGGCCCCCTGCTCTGACACCCCAGTGTGTGCCCCCCACTGTGGTGTGGGCCCCCTGATCTGACACCCCCCAGTGTGTGCCCCCCGCTGTGGCAGGGCCCCCTCCCCCACTGTGGCAAGGCCCCCTGCTGTGGTACCCCTCTCCTGGGCCGCCCATGTGGCACAGACCTCTTATTTTCCCCTAGGAACTAGGCTTAGCTTTAAAGATTATTGAAAACATCCTCAAATTATCTGTTCTTTTTCCATTTGCCAATCTGTGTCGAGCCTCCTGAGCCCAGGGCAGCCTGACTCAGGGCTGATGCTCCTCTCATCCCCAGACTTGCGCTGGCTTGTTCTGAGTTGAGGTTGAGGGAGGCAGCCACATACCACGAGGAGGTGGTGGGGCAGGCCTACATCTGCGACGTGGAGCAGGCCAGGTGAGATGCTGTGGCTGGTGCAGACCCCCCTTCCCCACTGCAGCAGGGCCCCCTGCTCCGACATCCGCAATGTGTGCCCCCCACTGTGGTGTGGGCCCCCTGCTCTGACACCCCAGTGTGTGCCCCCCACTGTGGTGTGGGCCCCCTGATCTGACACCCCCCAGTGTGTGCCCCCCGCTGTGGCAGGGCCCCCTCCCCCACTGTGGCAAGGCCCCCTGCTGTGGTACCCCTCTCCTGGGCCGCCCATGTGGCACAGACCCCCCTGCTGCAGCAATGGCGCCCCCCCTGCCCTCTGCCTGGGCTCCATGCCAGCCCTTCTTTCAGCTGCATCTCCTCGGGCCCCGGGACCCATCTCCCACCACAGGATGTTGGGGGCATCCTGGGCCCAGGGGCAGGTACATTACTCACTGGCCCTCCTGCGTCCCACGTCCACATACAGGGCTGTGGTAGATGAGGGGCGGGTGCAGGGGTCTGGGTGGGGCAGAGCTGAGGGAGGTGGTGTCCCGGGCACACGGGGAAGGTAGGGCCCCCAGGAGGCAGAAGCTGGCGGGACTCCGAGGTTGGTGCCCAGCAGGGAAGGAGGGCCTGCTTTGTGGATGGGCTGGAGTTCTGGCTGGAGAAAGCCTGAGATTCGTGTTAAACACCCAGGTTGGGATGTCAGATTAGTAGCTGGTTCATGAGGCTACAGTGTGAGAGAGAGAATGGGCTACATGGGGAAAACTAGGAGTCATCTGTGCTGCTAAACGAGGGGAATTTAAAATGAACTTTGTAAGCACGTGAGTGGATAGTTGCTTGTTGTGGCCTTTTATTTTGTATTTCTTTGATTACTACCGAAGTTGAACATTTTCAAGTGCTCTGGCCGTTGTATTTCTTCTTTGGCATAATGCTCGTTTTGCTTATATTAGCTGCAGAAAAGAAATTGCCTTGAAAAAGGAGAAAAATAAGGAACCTCTATTAGAAGAAAGTCTGCCAACACTGAATGAGTGCCCCACTTTGGCCCCACAGGCAGAGATGAAGCCCCTTGCAGCAAAGGATAAGGTAGCGTCACTCTGCAGAAGCTGCTTGGCCCCTGGCCCAGTGGGGGCGGCGACAGGCCCCAGCTCCAGCCACTCTGCTTGGACCTATCCTAGTGGCCGAGGCCTCCTGATCCTTGTGCCGGCTCCTGGGAAATCCAGGGACTGGTGGGGCGTGTCCCTGCCCCTCCAGCCCTCAAGGAAGACGAGACTGCAGGGTCTGAGCTGTGGTTCAGAGAGGACCGGCTGGGGGTGGCTGGTAGGGGGTGGGAGCTCCCGCACCAATGGGAAGGGAAGGGCGATCCCTTGCAGTGGGCACATAGCAGCTGGGAGGCCTGAGTGCCGCCCGCCCTCACCGCACGCAGTGGGCTTGCCCCTAGGGCCTTGCCTATAAAGGAAATGACCGTCCCACTTGTGCTCCAAGGTCACTCGTCACGGTGGCAGTGCCGTCCCTGGGGCTCCCTTTGTGGTGGGCAGTGCCGGGACCCCAGGGTGTCCGGAGTCCCCTGCACCCGGCGCTGCTCGGTGGCCTGGCAGGAGCAGGGACGTGTGTCCCGAGAGGACAGCCTGGCCACGGGCCCTGGAGCAGGGACTGGGCTTGGGCGTGCGTGACCAGTGGGCAGCTGCGCCAATGGCACCCGCCCTGCACCAACACAGCCCCCATGGGCCTGCGCGTCTTACAGATCCTGAAGGTAAATGAAGAGACTGGCAAGGGCCTGGACGGAACGTCCTTCCCGCTGCTGTGGACCCTCAAGGCCGAAGTCCTGCTAGAGATGGAGTTGTACCAGCCTGCGCGGCTGCTGCTGTCAGAGGCATATCTGGCCTTCCAGGTGAGGCCACACCTGCCGGGCCTACTGCACCTGTGGGGCCTCCTCCCCCAGAAGCAGCACCCCCAGGCCCCTGCTAGGGTGCAGGCAGGGCTCTTCTGTGCTGAAGACTGTTCTGCAGCCTCCATCTGACTGCGGAGGTCTGTCCACGCGCTCTGTCTGTCTGCTCCTCTGGCTTCATTACGGCCCGTTTTCTGCAACTGCGGCAGGGCTGTGCTACGGCCTCTCTTCCTCCTGGGCTACAGGGCCGCGTGCGTTTCTGAGCGGGCCTCTCACGGTGTGTGTGGACGATGGGGCCCTCGAGAGGTCGAGGGCTTCAGTTTGTTCCCAGAGGCAGATGGTGTCCCTGGGCCCCAGCCTGCTCCGGAGCTCTGTTCTGCTCCTCCGTGTGGGCCCTGCGGGTGTCTGTGGCTGCTTGGAGGTCTCCTGGAAGCCTGGGTTTCTCCAGGCCCCCTTGGAAAGGCTCACTGCAGTGTGGACGCTCAGCCCTCGGCTCAGCCTCTCAGGTCCCTGCTGTGCACTGGCTTTCCTTAGGCAGCTCGGCCGCTCCCCCGGGAGAGACCTCCTGTGTCAGCTCCTGGATGCCTCGGCTCCTGCCTCCTCTCCCCAGCTGGACTGAGACCCTCTCCCTCGGCTCCGTCCCCACGAGGATGGTGCCCTGGGAAGGCCCAGCATGGAGCAGAGCCACCCCGTGCGTCCCTCCCTCCCCGAGGGGGCAGCTGGGCTGCAGCGTCAGTGGCTCCCGGGGCCCCCGACGGGCAGCTCCGTCTCCGTGCGGCATTCAGGATTGTTCGCTGGGAGGGGAAGGCACAGTTGCAGAACTGCTTGAAGTGGCCCTTGCTTTGTCACAGAGCCCTCAGGAGAGAAGCACCTGTAGCTGTGTCTCCGGCCAGGGGGACAGCGTGGCTGGGGGAGGGACTGAGGCGGCCGTGCGACCGGTGGAGGGGAGCAGCCAGGACGGGTGCGGGGGTACCTGGAGGGGGTGCGGGGGTCGAGGAGGCGGGGCTGTGAGCCAGCACCCACGGGCCCCGGGCACCATGACCCCATCTCCCGGCCTGCACCTGAGCGTCCGGGACCTTCCTGGTCAGCCTCCCTCAGGCCCATGAAAGGGTGCTCCACGCACTGTCCACTCCTCCCCGTGGTGGCTGCCCGGCCCTCCTGCTGCCAGAGGGGCTGCCTAGACTCTGCAGAGCAGGTCTTAGCATGCACAGGCATTGAGCTCGGCGCTGGGGCCCTTGTCCTGGAGGCTCATCCCCGGGCAGGCACCCGCACGGCGCCTTCACTCATCTCTGCCTCTCTCGGGCTCCGTCTCTCTCCCACCTCAATGTTCTGCCTCTCTCTCTCTATCTCTGCCTTTCTGTCTATATGTGTCTCTCTTTGTCTCATCTCGTTTCACTCTCTCTCTGTCTCTCTCCCCCACCCCATCCTCCGTCCACGCACCTCCTTTGCAGGAGCTGGGCGACCCTCTCGCACAGGCCAGATGCCTGCATTTGCTGGCACAGCTCGCCAACAAGGAGAAGAAGCACGGGCAGGCTCAGCGGATGGTGGAGCAGGCCCAGCGCCTGGGAGGCAGCGAGGAGTTCTGGTACCAGTCCACCCTGACCCTGGCAGACTCGCTGCTGTCCACAGAGGGCGAGAGGAGAGAGACCCTGGTGAGGGGCTGCTGCATGCGGGGCGGGGAGCCTGCGGGC
>SJYX01011882.1:494546-515336 GCA_006410675.1 Oreotragus oreotragus
GGGTGGGCGGGGCCTGGCGGTGGCTCCCGCCTTGATGGTCGCGCCCCTCAGTTACAGAACGTCAGCAGCCCTTTGATGCGAAGACTGCGGCACCTCAGGCTCAGCCTCGCGGAGGGCTGCCTGGACACGCTGCAGCTCACCTGGGAGGACGCCCGGCAGCGGCAGCTGCAGCAGAGCTCCACCGACAAGCTGCTGTCCGACTTCCTGCAGAGCCCCGGTGACTACACGGCTGTCGGCCTGGTAACGTCCCCGGACACGCGCTGGGCGCCCCCCCACCGTGTGCCTGACCAGCCATCGGGAACCCAGAAGGCCGGGGTTCACGAACGTGCCCCGAGATCTCTGAGCAGAGGGGTTCTCTGCCCCGGGAGCTCCCAGCAGCCCCGAAAGGCCCGTCTGACTGGCTAATGAGATCGGGGTCTTCCTGGGGGAGGTGCCCCTTCCCAAGGCGGGTGCTCTGACGGCTGTGTCGCCACAGGAAGGCGTCCATAAAGGTGAGCTGCCCTCTGTTAAAAAGATGAGTTACGTCTGCAGAGCGATTCTGAGGAAGATGTGCTCTGTTCTTAGACTGTTTCAGATTTCGTCAAGTGTGGACCCAATTAATTAGATGTAACCAAACGAACCAAATGAGTCCTAAATGGAACTCAGTGCAGACTCGTGTCCCTGTCAGTCCAGTTCAGTCCAGTGGCTCAGTCACGTTCAGCCCTTTGCNCTGTTCTTAGACTGTTTCAGATTTCGTCAAGTGTGGACCCAATTAATTAGATGTAACCAAACGAACCAAATGAGTCCTAAATGGAACTCAGTGCAGACTCGTGTCCCTGTCAGTCCAGTTTAGTTCAGTGGCTCAGTCACGTTCAGCCCTTTGCGACCCTACGCGCTGCAGCGCACCAAGCCTCCCTGCCCGTCGCCCACTCCCTCCTTGCCCACCTGCCCCAAGCTGAGGCTCCTCAGCAGACTCTGGAGCCCCCCGGCACCTGAGCCTTGCAGACCCTCGCCACCCTGCAGGGCTGTTGGAGGGTGGGGCCTGGGTGGGCAGCAGTGGTGGCCCTTGCCGACCGAGGTGGTTTGTGTCCCTGAAGAAGTGGCTCAGCCTGAAGCACAGTCTGGCGCACGCGGTGCTGGCGCAGCTGGGGAGCCTGCAGTCGTCGAGCGCAGACCGCGAGGAGCCGCACCCGCGGCTGCTGGGCCTGGCCGGGAGGGCGCTGCACCTGCTGGCCGGGAACTGGGACCTCCTGCTCCCCGCCTGCTACTGGGAGGAGAGCCTCTGGGTGCGTTCTGGCTGGCTCCCAGACTGACCACTCAGGCCGAAAAAACAAAAATATATTTAGAGCTCACTGGATCTTCGTGAGAACTGGGGTGGAAAACAGGCCTTGAATTGTCTGGGGTCAAGAAGCGTCGTGTGGGCTGTGGAGGGAGGAAAGGCAGGCCAGATGCCTGACCCCCGGAGGAAGGATGCGAGGGGGAGAAAGGCAAGCAGGACAGGCCGTCCTCAGCGGGGCATCCCACTCTTGCCCCAAATGGGGGTGTCCCCGGGCGGTGGCTCCTGGCGCCTCCTCCACGCCAGTAGCTCTGTGCCTGAGGACTGGGCCCCTGCCCTACCCAGGGATGGGTCCTGCCCACTCTCGCTGCTACCCCCACTCCCCGCCCCCACCCACCCACACAGTCCAGGGAAGCCCTCCTCCTGACAGCCGCGCCAGTGCACCCAGGACCGCCCTCTTCTCTTCAGTACTTACCCCTGCCAGGTTGCCCTGCAGGCCTGGTGCCCCTGAGGAAGCCCCTTCCCCTAGGAAGGGATTCTGGTGACAGCCGCCGCCATGGGAGCTCCTGGTCGTCATCCTAAATGCTTCTGTAGATGTCAGAAGGCACCTGCCCAGGTGCAGCCAGGCCGGCCCCAGGGACCTGGCCGGGTGTACAGCCCTGGGGTCAGCTCAGTGGCAGCTGTCTGGGTCTCCAGGCCCTAAGACGTGACTCACATTTGGGTGGATTGGTGGCATTTTGGCCCTGCATTCAACCAGTATTCATTGAGCACCTGAAAAAGTGGTTCTGAGTCAGGTAGATATGGACCAGACATATGGCCCCTCTTTGAGCGGGCGTCCGTCAAGGAAGCTGCACTCACCACACGCCAACTCGGGGGGGCTACCCACCTCTGTCTTATCCCTGCAGACCCAGGGCACCCCCAACCTGAGTCTCCTGGGCCCGCTGCCCCCCAAGCAGGTCCCCCTTGCCTCTTGAGGACCCCTTCAGGGTGCCTTGTCCTGCAAAGGAGACAAGACGAGCCTTGTGATACCTTGGCTTCTGGGCCCCTGGGGCAGATGGGCACCCAGTTCCCCCAGGCCTGGTGCTCGAGGGAGGGGATTTGCAGGGCCTGAAGGGGCATGGCACAGAAGGCTACCCCACGGGCATGCCAAGGCTCCTCCCTGTGGCACCTGCTAGGTGCCGGCTTCTATGCCAGGCCCCCACTGGTCACCTAAATCAGCGAAGGATGGGCTGCAGCTGGCCTGCCGCACCCCTCACCCAGGGGTCCTGCAGAGATGCGCATCCACACTACCCCAGGCACTGACTGGAGGGATGTCCTCCACAGGGGGCTGCTGAGCTGAGCAGCCTCAGAGGTCTGGAGGTCAACCAAGAGGACCCAGAACATGAAGGGCCCTACGGTGAACTGCCATCCTTCAGGGCCACCCCCGAGGAGCAGAGGAAGGGCTGGGATCAGAGGGTACGCCGGCCCCCTCCCAGCCCCAGGCTGCCCAGCCCCAGGCCGCCCGGCCCACGGAGCCCACCTGAGTCTGAGCTCCCCCTGCAGAGGAGGGTGGTGCTGGCCCAGCAGTACCTGGCCCAGGCGTCCGAGGTGCTGCTGCAGTGCCTGCATGGGGCCCTGGGCAGCAACCTCCTGGACATCGCCGCAGCCGCCAGCCTGGAGATGGTGGAATGCATAGGCATCCTGGAGCCCGCGACCGCCTGCCAGTTCCTTGCGCTGTCTCAGGTGTGCTCTGCTCTGGGCCCGTTCTGCAAGGCCCTCCTTGACCACTGGGGTGAGGGAGGCCCCCCGAGACCCCAGTGCTCCCTCTCCCGGAGGCCCCACCCACCATGCTGCGACTGGGCTCCACTTTAAGGACGATGCTCATTGGAGGAGGCACCCTAGGTACCTGGAGGAGGGGATCTGGCCCCCCATCGCAGTTCCTGTGGGCACATGAGCCCTAGAAGCCCCCAAGCTGGTGTTCCTGGGGCTCAGGGGAGAGCAGAGTGCTCTCCTCCCTGCACCCTGAGTCGGCAGGCCCACGGGCTCCACGGTGAAGGCCGCCTCGCCCGGCCTCTCAGCTGTGCCAGCCAACCAGAGGAGCGCCTGGGTGCCCACCTGCCACAGACAGTGCCTGGGCCCCGCTGGCAGCCTCCGCGGTCTGTTTCAGAGCTGCTCGGCCTCCGAGAAGATGCGTGATGTCCTGGTCGCAGCCACAGCCAACACCAGCAGCTCACAGCTGGCCGCGCTGCTGCAGCTCCAAGACAGGCTGAGGCGCCAGGAGAGGACGTCTACCAACCTGTGTGCCAGCGTGGAGCAGAGACTGGCCACCATATCCAAGGTAAACGAGCAGAGGCCACCCTTGAGCCTGGGATGCCCTCGGACCAGGTGCAGATCCTGGCCCTGCCTCCCGCTTGCTGTGTGGTTCTGGGAGAGCCACTCCCCCTCTCTGAGCTGCAGCTCCTCATGGGCCCAGGAGGGAGAGCAGCCCACCCTCAGCACTGGCAAGACTCCGCAGACTCACAGTGCAGACACCCAGGCCTGTGATGGTGGCGAAGAAGAGAGGGTTAGGGGGTCCATTCAGTTCATTCTGTGTTTGGGGAAATGTTTTCTATTCAGCCGAGTCTTAGAATTTAACTTTGGAAGAAATTGGCAGAGCATGGTAGCTAATAGAATCTCCTCTTTTATTTGGACTAGCAAATATGAATTGGAGACTTAAAGAAATTAAACTTAATGAAATTGAATACAGAAAACAGGCCAGAACACTCTGGTCAAGCCCACCCTCCTCCCCCGCGGGGCTTCCACGGCCACTGGTGCAGGCAGACCTCACGCCCCTCCATCCAGGCTGCCTTCCTCCTCTGACCAGTAGGGACGGGATGACTCTCTGTGAGGGCCTGTCCCGTGTGTGCCGGGGGTGTTAGCGGTAGCCCTGGCCTCCAGCGCCTTCCCACGTGACACCCCAGAGATGTCTCCAGGCCAAGAGCCCTGTCGTGACCCAGGGACAGGAATCCCCCCTCTTGCAGGGCAGGGCCAGCCTGGAGGAGGTGAAAGGCAGTCTGTAAACCCTGGGAAGACTCATCAGTTGAAAGCCCGGCAGTCTTCTGCTGAGACATGGTACTGGAGGGGACGCCCCAGCGGCCAGGTCCCCAACCCGTGAGCACCAGTGACAAAGCTTCAAATGTGTGAACAGAACTGACTCAAATAGGAGCCACAGACAGATCCTTGGCTCCGTGGGGAGGCTGGACCCATCCTCACAGTTGTTGGTAGAAAGAGAAGATGAACCAGCAGCAACCTGCAGAGGTGTGCGGGAACGCCCCTGAGTGCAGGCCCGCACGGACTCGGCCTGACGCTCACGGGACGAGGAGCCGAAGGAGCCGGCGCATCTGCCTCCAGGTGTGTGCGGATCGTCACTGGCCGCAGGACGCCTCAGCAGATGCCAACGCTCTGAAACCACTGAGTTTGTTTTCAAACCACAAGGAAATTAAAACATAAATCGATAACTAAAAGACACATGTAAAGAACACGCAGTTTCCTTGGAATTAAACAGTATGTGTGTCATCATCAATTGGTCAAAGAAGAAATGACTGGAATTTACAAAATATTTTAAATTGACTTAAAGAATGAAAATAATATATATGAAAACCTAGGAGACTTGTCTAAAATGGGGTTTAGGGGAAAATATACATCCTTGAGTACAAAAAGAAAGCCTTGAAAAACAGTGATTTAAACTTTGATTTCAAGAAGTTAGAATAAAAACATCTAAGAAAAAAGGAAAACAAATGAGAGATAGAACAACAGAACCATGAAATTAAATCATGCCTACGGCAGAGGAAATCCATCATAGCAAGAATGGGCTCCCAAGGGGAAACTGCTAACAGCAAAACTGATAGACACTTAGGAAAACCTGACAAAGAAAAGAGGGAAGACAGAAATTTCAGCGTAGGTAGTATGACATCACGAGATCCTTCAGACATCAAAAACTAATAAGGGGTCGCAAAGAGTCGGACACGACTGAGCGACTGAACTGAACTGGACTGAGCTCTAATAAATTTGACAATTTGAACGAAATGGACAAATTTCTCAAAAAATATAACCTACCAAAGCTGACAATAGAAAATCTGAATAACTTAATCTCTCTTCAAGAAGTGAAGCCTTAACACCGTTACAAAGAGAGTCCCAGACCCAGTTGGCTTCACCAACAAATTCCCCCAAACACTGAAGGAAGAAATGATTCTTCAGGGACCAGGAGCAAAAGGAACACTCCCTGACTCTCTTCAGAAGACCCAACAAGGACCTTACATGCGGGGAAAATCTCATCACCGTGGACACAAAGTGTCAGCAAGAAGACCCAACGACTGTGAAAGGGATAACGCAAGAGGATCAGATGCTGTGCACCATGCAATCTAGTATTTTAATTCATTCAGTACAGTCCACCGTATTAACAGGAGGAAAAGGGGAAAATTGTAAGGCCATCTTGATAGATGCAGAAAAGCTGTTTGTCAAGATTCAACACCAGCCCGTGATTTCAAAAAATCAAGATAGGAGATAATTTTATTTATTTTTAATTGAAGGGTGATTGCCCTACGGCGTTCTGCTGGTTTCTACCAAGTCTCAGCATGAATCAGCCTTGGGTTCATCCCCGCCCCCGCCCACTCCCCTCCCCACACACCCCTCCAGGGTATTGGCCAGCCCCGGCTTGAGTTCCCTGAGTCACACGGCAGCTTCCATCGGCTCTCTGGCTTACATATGGTGACGTATGTTTCCATGTTACTAAGAAGATAATTTGATAAAAAATATCTTTAAAACTCTAAGGCAAAGATCATACTATACATTAATTTTCAGAAAATTCTGAAAACTTTTCTCCTAGAGTTGAAATGACACAAGAAAGCGATCACACTTCTATTCAATAGAACCGTGAAGACTAGAAAAAGGAATAAAGGGTAGAAGCATTGAAAAGGGAGAAGTAAAAGTGCTTTTTCACAGTCAGCGTGATTGTGGCCCTTAAAAGTCAGCATCTCTGCAACGCAACATGCAGACGGCTGTACCGATGATTGTGTCTCTACACGCGTTACAAGCAGCGACAGTGTCTGAATAACACCGTTTGCAGTGACATCAAAACCAATCAAACACCTAAGGAAAATCTAACAAAAAACATATGATCTCTACCCCCAAAACCACAAACCTCTCTAAGGAAAATTCAAAAAGAACTGACTAAGCAGAGAGGCAGCCACGTCTGGGGGAGGAACACTCCGTGTGAATACGTCTGTAAGGAAGACAAGAAAGCAGGACCTGCTTGAAGTGGCGGAAGAGATGACAGAGAAAGGCCGGGAACAGGCCCTCCGCCCACGCCTGATGCACGTCGAGGGCGACACTCGGACGGGGAGGGGAAGGTGCAGCCCCGCCCGGGTGACGGCTCTCCCTGAGATGACACAACGGAGCTCGCAGAGGACGCTTTTTGAGACGAACCTCCTCATCACCCAGAAAGGAGGTACAAACTCATTACACGCTGCACTGCACGGACGTGAAGAACCTCTGTTCATCAGAGCCACAGCCCCGAAGTCAAAGGCAAACCTCAGAGGAGGTCCAGCACTCTCCCGCAGTGACCGGGAGCTGGAATCCTGTGTGGAGAAANCCTCCTCATCACCCAGAAAGGAGGTACAAACTCATTACACGCTGCACTGCACGGACGTGAAGAACCTCTGTTCATCAGAGCCACAGCCCCGAAGTCAAAGGCAAACCTCAGAGGAGGTCCAGCACTCTCCCGCAGTGACCGGGAGCTGGAATCCTGTGTGGAGAAAGGAGGTGGTCCGCTCTCGGGCAGAAAAAGACTGACCCTCCAATAGAGGAAACTCACAAGGCTGGACTGTCACCGAAGATACCAAACGGCCAGTAAACTTTAAAAACGATGCCCAGGTTCACTGGTCATCAGAGAAACGCAAAACTTAAAACCCCACCGAAGTACTGTTGGACGTCCACCAGAGGGGCGGAAATCACCCACGGCTGAAGAGGAGGGGCCCCCGGGGGTTGGGGGGTAGGGTCCGTCCACACGTGGCCCCTTGGAAAGTGAGTTCAACCCAACAGCTCTCCCTGCGGGCTGTGGTCCCCAAGAACAGACGTCACAGCAGCATTTGTGCCTGCTGGCCACAGATGGATGAGAGGCTGCGCCTCCTCCCCTCCGGCTTGAGTTCCCTGAGTCACACGGCAGCTTCCATCGGCTCTCTGGCTTACATATGGTGACGTATGTTTCCATGTTACTAAGAAGATAATTTGATAAAAAATATCTTTAAAACTCTAAGGCAAAGATCATACTATACATTAATTTTCAGAAAATTCTGAAAACTTTTCTCCTAGAGTTGAAATGACACAAGAAAGCGATCACACTTCTATTCAATAGAACCGTGAAGACTAGAAAAAGGAATAAAGGGTAGAAGCATTGAAAAGGGAGAAGTAAAAGTGCTTTTTCACAGTCAGCGTGATTGTGGCCCTTAAAAGTCAGCATCTCTGCAACGCAACATGCAGACGGCTGTACCGATGATTGTGTCTCTACACGCGTTACAAGCAGCGACAGTGTCTGAATAACACCGTTTGCAGTGACATCAAAACCAATCAAACACCTAAGGAAAATCTAACAAAAAACATATGATCTCTACCCCCAAAACCACAAACCTCTCTAAGGAAAATTCAAAAAGAACTGACTAAGCAGAGAGGCAGCCACGTCTGGGGGAGGAACACTCCGTGTGAATACGTCTGTAAGGAAGACAAGAAAGCAGGACCTGCTTGAAGTGGCGGAAGAGATGACAGAGAAAGGCCGGGAACAGGCCCTCCGCCCACGCCTGATGCACGTCGAGGGCGACACTCGGACGGGGAGGGGAAGGTGCAGCCCCGCCCGGGTGACGGCTCTCCCTGAGATGACACAACGGAGCTCGCAGAGGACGCTTTTCGAGACGAGCCTCCTCATCACCCAGAAAGGAGGTACAAACTCATTACACGCTGCACTGCACGGACGTGAAGAACCTCTGTTCATCAGAGCCACAGCCCCGAAGTCAAAGGCAAACCTCAGAGGAGGTCCAGCACTCTCCCGCAGTGACCGGGAGCTGGAATCCTGTGTGGAGAAAGGAGGTGGTCCGCTCTCGGGCAGAAAAAGACTGACCCTCCAATAGAGGAAACTCACAAGGCTGGACTGTCACCGAAGATACCAAACGGCCAGTAAACTTTAAAAACGATGCCCAGGTTCACTGGTCATCAGAGAAACGCAAAACTTAAAACCCCACCGAAGTACTGTTGGACGTCCACCAGAGGGGCGGAAATCACCCACGGCTGAAGAGGAGGGGCCCCCGGGGGTTGGGGGGTAGGGTCCGTCCACACGTGGCCCCTTGGAAAGTGAGTTCAACCCAACAGCTCTCCCTGCGGGCTGTGGTCCCCAAGAACAGACGTCACAGCAGCATTTGTGCCTGCTGGCCACAGATGGATGAGAGGCTGCGCCTCCTCCCCGGGACACTGCAGGCAAGAGAGCGACAGCTGCCACGGGTGCCGGCCTGGAGGGACTCAGGACGCTGGGCGTGGCCGCTGGAGCTGAGGAGGCCTGGCCCCCGTGACCCATTGCCCAGACTGGGGAGCCCGTCTCCCCCTGCTTCCGTCCGCCTGCTCCGCTGGAGCAGGCATTGCCTGCGCCCTCCGCAGTGGACCTGAGTGTGCACACTGGTCAGCCGCTGCAAGCCTGAAGCTCATTTCACCAGAAAGCGGGGAGAGGGTGTGAGCGGCTCCTCTCTGGGGGTGCCCTGTGGGCTGCCTGTGGCTCCTGCTGCAGACCCGCAGGAAAGGGGCGAGGGGCTGGCGGGCTGAACTGCACCACCTACGGGCTGGGAGACTGCGGGCCTCCGGGCCTGCGTCTGCTGGGGGTGGGGGGAGGCGCCGCCGCCGGGAGCGGAGGGGCGGAGGGGCGCAGCCGCCAGGGCTTCCGAGGCGCTGGGCCCCTGCCTTCCCCGGCGGTGCCCGCGGCGAGGTCCGCGTGCCTCTGCCGCCCCTGCGGCAGCCGCCGGCCCGGACTGACCCCGAGTGTCATCCGCAGGCTTGGCAAAACCTCTGGGTCAGCGAACAGCACTTTAACCTCTTGAATGACGTTCCTCCCACGACACGAATCATCTTTCTGCACCACTCCAGGGACAGGTGATGCCTTCTCCCCTGTTCCCCAGCCGCTCCCCACAGCCCCGCCTCCCGCTCCGGTGGTCGCTGTGGACTCAGCACCGGCCAGGGTGGGCTGCCCACTGGGATGGGGTCGGTGGACCGTCCCTCTGCCACGGTGCCCAGGCTAACGGGTGTGACGGCGGGGGGCCGGGCACAGTGCCACATCCTGCCAGCACACAGCCCTGGTCTAAAGGGCACGGGTCAAGTGCGGCAGAACCCCTGGTCTGCCAGCCTTGGCCACACTGTAGAGTGCCATGGCGGGGTGGAGGGGATGCTGTGTGACCCTGTGTCCTGACTTGTCTGAGGTTCAAAGGAGGGGCTTATGTGGGGGGGTGTGGCCTCTTCTGGGCTCCTCTGGGACCCCACCCTGTCCTGCCAACAGGACCCATCTGTTTTGGCCACACTGTAGAGTGCCATGGCGGGGTGGAGGGGATGCTGTGTGACCCTGTGTCCTGACTTGTCTGAGGTTCAAAGGAGGGGCTTATTGTGGGGGGGTGTGGCCTCTTCTGGGCTCCTCTGGGACCCCACCCTGTCCTGCCAACAGGACCCATCTGTACGGTGCCTCCTACGACAAACCCAAGTCCATCCCTGCGGCCAAAGGCAGAATACTCCAGACCGGGGGTGAGTCGTGCCATAGCACCGCCCTCTGCGGGGTGGGGGCGTCCCTCAGGGGGCGGGGCAGACAGAGACACATCCAGGCATCTTTCCCAGGTAGGCAGGGGGCGTCAGGCGGAAGCAGCAGAGCCTGGCCCATGTGCCTCCCGCTGGGGAGACCCCCTCCCAACATTCCCTCTCCAGCTCCTTCCTCAGCCTCAGCACTTCATTCCACCTGCCCATTCATTACAACCACAGACAGAGAGCCATTTGCTCTGTCCCAGGACCCCGTGGCTACTTCCTGGTCCCTGAGGGCCTGTCCCCGCTCCTGAACGTCAGCAGGAGTGACACCACCCGCCTGTCTGCTGCCTGGGGACCGACCCCCGTTCCCTGCCGGCCCCTCACTGTGTCTGCAGAGCAGCCTCAGCACGCTGCAGACACCCAGTTTCTGTCCACCTTCCTTCCCAACCTCTCTGGCCGTCCCCCCTCCAGCGGGGTTCTGGCGCTGACTCCTGGGGAAGGTCCCCAAGCTTTGCCCATAGCTTGCCACCCCCCTCCCCGTCCCACCCCGTCAAAGCTAGTGGTGCACAGCACTCCATCCGCAACGCTCTCAGCCTGGAGGGAGGTCTGCAAGGCCCAGTGTGGGGACGTGCCTCTGTCTCCGCAGGCTCCTGCAGGGTGGCTCGGGTGGCCGTGAGCCCCGCCGACTTCTCCTGCCTGCTGGCCAGGGTCCAGCAGTTCCGGGAGCAGGCCCAGGCCGAGGCCTACAGTAGGAACATGGCCTTGAGCACTGGTCTGGTGAGACCCGAGCCCACGGGTAGGGCGGGGACCAGAGCAGTGCCAAGGGCTGGGGTGCCCTGGCTCTGAGCAGGGCCTTTCCTGGGGATCGCCTGCAGGGTCTGGCTCCTTCCCTCTGGCCGCCTGGGGGATCCAGTGGGTCCCCTCTGACACCTTCTGACCTCTGTGGTGGTTTGGGTTGAGGAGGAGTCGGAAGGCGTGCACCCGATGGGGGAGGACCGTGCGCTGCCGAGGTTCGAGGCGGTCTTGAAGTCCATGGAGCAGTACCTGCAGCCGCTGTTCCCGCTGCTCAGCTGCCCCCCAGAGCCCAGGTACTGCCCAGGACTGCCTCCCGGGGGGCTCAGGCACAGATGGGAGCGTGGGGAGCCTCGTGCCCTGCTGCTGCTCGTGGACTCACTGCCCCTTCTCAGTGGTGTTTGCGGGTTTTTTCAACCTGAATCTGTGCCTTTGCTTTCAGAGCACCGATCCCCATGGTTGTTGCAGATTCTGGGAAAACCAAGGGCAAAGACAAGGAGCGGAAAGCGTCCCTGTCCCAGGGTGAGCGGGGCCTAGGGCCTGGCCTGTGGGACAGAGGCCGGCAGAGTCCGCTCCGGACAGCGTTGATCGGAGCCCTGGGGGGCCACGTGCAACCCCCCGCTGCCCACGCCGCCCTCAGGCACCCTGCTGGTGCCTGGGCAGGCCGAGGGACAGCGACCGTGGTGACATCACCATCACCCTCGGGGGACGACAGCTGGAGTGGCCGCGGGGTCCCAGGAACGGCCCTGCCCCTCCTCTAACAGAGCTGCCCAGCGGCCACGGCCCCCTCTGGACAGTCCTCGGGGAGGGGGGCTAGCGCAACTGCCCGTCCCTAGAGGGGCTCCCTGGTGGGAGGAGCCGAGGCTCCAGCACCTGCCTCAGGAGTGCCCACGGAGCGTGGGCGGCCCTTGGCACCACAGAGGACACGCTGTCCCCTCACCTGGGCTGTGTCCAGGTCCTGGCTGTGCCCAGTTCAGCCTCCTCCCCAAGCCCCTCGCAGGGTGGGGGTGGGAGGTGTGAGGGCCAGGGGTCCCTGCCTCCAAGGGGCAGTAGCGGCTGCGTCTCCCTCGCCACAGTGCAACCCGAGGTCGCAGATGACGTCATCCTGATCGCGGACAGGCATCTGCTGGAGCTGCCGCTGGAAGGGCTCTCCGTGTTCGATGATGGGCTGGTCTCCTCGCTGTCACGGGAGTTTTCTCTTCAGATGCTGTGCAATCGCCTCCGCAGAAAGCAGCCAGGTGAGAGCCCGCGGACACCTGAAACGCGTAGACGGCTTTCACAATAAGAGAGTGTAACTCTTGTGAAAAGGCGGTTATCTAAGTTGCCACACTTTTCGAGGCCTTGGTGCATTTGGAGGTGTTTAGGGAGCACCTTCCATGAGCCAGTGCTCTGACAGCTGCCAGCGCACCCCAGGCAGGACCCTAACTTCCCTCCCAGCCTCACGAACTTCTGTCTCTAAGAAGGGGACTGGTGGTCACCAGCCAACGATACAGTTGGTCATCGGTTAGGTGGTGAGAGGCAGCGAGGGAGATGACCGGGAGGCCGGGCTTGGCCTGGGCACAGGGGGAGTCGGGCACAGCCACATCCTGTTCCCCGAGCCTGCAGGGCATGTGAACACTCTCCAGGCTGTACATTTGTGCCCTGTGGTTTCCGGCAGGTATGTTTCACTGTGATAAATATCAAATTACATTAAACACAAAGAGATTGGACTTTTATTTTCACCCAAGATGAGGTGAAAGAGACCAGATATGCCTTTCCAGCTGAAACAACGAAAACCCAGACAAAAATACGTGAAGCACCAGTTTGCAGATATTGGTAACCAGGCAGTGGGCCCAGCGATCCTCAGGGGGGAAAACAGGCAGGTGAGCCCCAGCTTTCTGCCTGGAGAGAGTCTCAGACTGCACAGGTGAGGGGGGCCTAGGCAGAGCCCAGCGGTCTCCCCAAGGTGAGCAGAGGGGGGCTGGGGACACACAGCAATCCTGGGAGGAGACACACGCAGAGAGTCCCCTCCATCCCCAGCTGCGAGCCAGTCAGTGGAGGTGTGTGTGGAAACAACACAAGAGCTTATGGTTCCCGGCATTGGGCACAGGGGCTAAGGGTGCTGCCTCCGCCCGTGGGAGCCGGCTTCAGTCCCACCACGAGAGCTGAAATACGCCTCAAGGCATCAAACTGTTTCCAGGTAACTTAATGTGTCTCAAAATAAGGTTTCAAAATTTTTTTAAAAATTTAAAAATTAAATTTAATTTCAAAATTAAAAAAAATCCAGGACCCAACAAGGTAAAATTTGAAATGTCTGACATGCAATCAAAAAGTACCTGCCTTCAAAGAGCCCTAAAGAAAAGTCAATCAAAAGCAGAAGCAGACACGATGCAGGTGATAGAGTCAGAAGCCAGCAGAC
The DNA here is from genome assembly GCA_006410675.1 of Oreotragus oreotragus. Classification (NCBI taxonomy): domain Eukaryota; kingdom Metazoa; phylum Chordata; class Mammalia; order Artiodactyla; family Bovidae; genus Oreotragus; species Oreotragus oreotragus. The sequence goes on from SJYX01011882.1 coordinate 507,767, forward strand.
CGCCAGGCAGGCCCTGGGCCTGAAGCCCACGCGTCGGGAGGCGGTGGGGGGTGGGGGGTGGTGAGCGGAGACGTGCAGGACGCGAAGTGGACCCGAACTGAGCTTCATGCCCTGGGCAGCATTACTGCAGCCTGGCACGGCAGGAGGGAACCCTAGTGAGCTTGAAGAGATTGAAAAAACAAACGGGAAAAAAACAGAACAAAAACCCTGGGGAGAACCGAGCAGCAGGGAGCTGCTGGGCAAGGTAACGCAACTGACTGCTCCGAGGAACATGTGAGTGCATAATCAGCTTTCCCCCAAATTTCATGAAAACTGCAATCTTGCAGACCCAAGAAGCTCAGTGAATCCCAAACACAACAAACAAAGAAAGCTACAAACGGACCATTGTAGTCAGAGTGATTAAAACCACTGGTAGAGTATTTTGCAAGCAGCCAAGGGGAAAAGAGCCAAGAAGAGGTGGCAAGAATACACAGAAGAGCCAGGCAATAAAGATCACGACTCAGATAATCAGGATGGTGTGATCACTCACCTAGAGCCAGACCTTCGAATCCTGGAATGCGAAGTCAAGTGGGCCTTAAAAAGCATCACTACAAACAAAGCTAGTGGAGATGGTGGAATTCCAGTTAAGCTATTTCAAATCCTAAAAGATGATGCTGTGAAAGGGTTGCACTCAGTATACCAGCAAATTTTGAAAACTCAGCAGTGGCCACAGGACTGGAAGAGGTCAGTTTTCATTCCAATCCCTAAAAAAGGGAATGCCAAAGAATGCTCAAACTACCGCACAATTGCCCACATCTCACATGTTAGCAAAGTAATGCTCAAAATTCTCCAAGCCAGCCTTCAAGTGTATGTGAACTGTGAACTTCCAGATGTTCAAGCTGGATTTAGAAAAGGCAGAGGAACCAGAGATCAAATTGCCAACATCCGCGGTATCATTGAAAAACCAAAAGAGTTCCTTTATTGACTATGCCAAAGCCTTTGACTTTGTGGACCACAACAAACTGTGGAAAATTCTTAAAGAGATGGGAATACCAGACCTCCTGACCTGCCTCTTGAGAAACCTGTATACAGGTCAGGAAGCACAGTTAGAACTGGACATGGGACACCAGACCTGTTCCAAATCGGGAAAGGAGGACGTTGAGGCTGTATATTGTCACCCTGCTTATTTAATTCATATGTAGAGTACATCATGCGAAGTGCTGGACTGAATGAAGCACAAGCTGGAATCAAGATTGCCGGCAGAAATAGCAATAACCTCAGATATGCAGATGACACCACCCTTATGGCAGAAGGCGAAGAGGAACTGAAAAGCCTCTTGAAGAAAGTGAAAGTGGAGAGTGAAAGAGTTGGCTTAAAGTTCAACATTCAGAAAACTAAGATCATGGCATCTGGTCCCATCACTTCATGGCAAATGGAAGAGGAAACAGACAGACTTTATTTTTTTGGGTTCCAAAATCACTGCAGATGGTGACTGCAGCCATGAAATTAAAAGATACTTGCTCCTTAGAAGAAAAGTTATGACCAACCTAGACAGCATATTAAAAAGCAGAGACAGTACTTTGCCAACAAAGGTCCATCTAGTCAACGCTATGGTTTTTCCAGTAGTCATGTATGGATGTGAGAGGTGGACTATACAGAAAGCTGAGCACTGAAGAATTGATGCTTTTGAACTGTAGTGTTAGAGAAGACCCTTGAGAGACCCTTGGACTGCAAGGAGATCCAACTAGTCCATCCTAAAGGAAATCAGTCCTGAATATTCATTGGAAGGACTGATGCTGAAGCTGAAACGCCAATACTTTGGCCACCTGATGTGAAGAGCTAACTCATTGGAAAAGACCTTGATGCTGGGAAAGATTGAAGGCGGGAGGAAAAGGGCACAACAGAGGATGAGATGGCTGGATGGCATCACCGACTCAATGGACATGAGTTTGAGTGAACTCCGGGAGTTGTTGATGGACAGGGAGGCCTGGCGTGCTGCAGCCCATGGGGGTGCAAAGAGTTGGACATGACTGAGTGACTGACCTGAACTGAAAGGGAAAAGATACCTCGTGTGTCAAGAAGCAAATACAAGAGGCGCAGCAGCTTCTCAACCGAAACAGCACAAGCAGTGAAGGACGTCTTTAAATTATTACAGAAATACCTATCAGTGTAGATATTTTCAAAAATAACTCTCAAGAACAGTGGTGAAGTTCTTTTTCAGAAACAGATGAGCTGAATTCTTCCCAGCAGGCCTGCTCACCCCATAAGAAGGGCTGAGCATGTTCCCCAGGCAGGGAAAAAAGGGTGGGAGTCCACTTCTATGCAAAGGAATAAACACCAGAAGCTGGAAAAGGGTGGGTGGGCATCAAAACTTTTTTCTTAATTTAAAATCTCTTAAAGAGATGTTGACATTAAAAGTTAATGTGCGGTGGGGCTTACAGCATTATATAAAAGGAACGTGTGGGGCAGCAAAGGCTGGGGGGTGAGGGTCGTGTGCTGACCTATGACTGACCAGCGACCAGCACAGCAACTGGACACAGAGGCAGAAACGTGCAGCTAGTAGAGGACGAAGAAGATGAAACAGTCGTGAGGCAGCAGGCCCGATCAGAAGAGGCCAGGGAGAGGGGGCGTGGAGCAAAGCAGAGACGGACAAGGAGAAACAGCGGCAAGGTGGGGTGCTTGCGCCCGGACACACCAGTAATCAGCCTCCGTGCAAGGTCGAAACACCCAGATCAGAAGGTGAAGACCCCCTCCTTGAATGGAAATGCAAGGCCTGGCCCCAAACATGCTTCTCTAAGGAAACCCGCTTAAATCAAAGGACACTAACGGGCCAGAAATTAAGGATGGAAATTAAGGATGGAAGAGGCCGCGGGTGCCTGGCCCACTCGGAGCAAGAGCAGGAGTGGGGTGGGTGGGCGGAGCCTGGCACAAGCCCCGCCCACTTGCACCCCTGCTGCTGGGAGTCCCAGCCCTTTCACATTTTATGGGCTCTTTGATGTCTTTGTGAGAATCTGTTCTAGTTTTTCGCCAGTGTTTGCCTTGGGTTTTCCAGGTTTTGCTCCTTAGGTCTGCATACATTTTCTGACCACTTGTCCGAAATGCTGATCTCCCCCTCAAGCTGGTCTCTTCACTCCTGTGCCTGGTACCTCTCTGTGAACAAAGTATTTGAATATAGTCCAGTGTATCCATCTTCTCTTTAACACCTCGTGCTTATGAGGTCTTTTAAAATAAAACGTATATTTTCTTACCTGAAGACCATGAGGATATTCTGTGACGTTCTCTATGTCTCTTTCACCTTTCATGGTTTTGCCTTCCTTCCATCTGATACTGGGTTTTGTGTATAGTGTGAGGTAAGGGTTAGTTTTCTTTTTTTCGCATGAGGCCCCAGCTGTCTGCACACCATTGGAGGGCTTCTGTCTGCACTGCTCTGCATTGCCAGCGTGGTCTGGAAGAGCAGATCATCCTGCGGGCATCCGGCGGTGATGCAGGACAACGCCCCAGAGATGTCCCTCTCCTGATCCCCAGGCCCCAAGAGGGTGCGGCCTGGCATGACAGAAGGGCCTTCGCGGGTGTGATTCGTGACAGATCCTGAGATGGGGACACTGTCCTGAGTGTCTGGGTAGCCCCGTGCCATCACCAGCGTCCTGAAAACAGGCGGGGGGTGGGCACGGAGGGACTGGAGAAGGCAAGGTTGCCGATTGTGCTTGGAGCCTTGAGCAGGACCCGGCCCTGTCCTCACCTCGGTTTTAACCCAGTGGGACCCCTTTTGATTTCTGGCCTCTGGAACTGTTGCTGAAGCCCCTGCATTTGTGGTAATGTGTTACAGCAGCAGCAACACTCATGCAAACTCTAACCGTAACGCAGAGAGCACACCGCGTGAGTGTGAGACGTCAGCGCTGAGCGGGGGTAAAAAGGACTCTGCACACCCCAGAGTGAGGAGTCCTCAGAGGCTGGAGCCCTCAAACTGGAGCGCTCTTTGAATGTTAATTACTCACAGCAAACCTTTAAGGGTAACCAGAAAAGAACGCGACTGGCATATAAATTCCAAACCAGTAAAGAGGGGAAATGAGTAAGAGAAACAAGGGAGCCGAGACTGCAGTCACATTACAAGCAGCCACGATGGAGACCCACACACAGCACAGCGGGGCGAGGTGCTCAGGCTTAGATCGTGAGCAGAAAAGGGGAGTGGGCCCCGCCCGCCACTGAAGGCGAGTGAGCCAGACCAGACGTGCCAGTCAGGAAAGGCGAGTAGCCAGGCGTGCCAGTCGGGTGCTGTCTGAGCGAGAGACTGCTGCCGGAGAGGAGCCCCGGCTCAGGAAGGCAGAGGGACAGACGAGAGAAGCGCCGGGCGCCGCTGGCAGGGCCACCTCCCACGGTGCAGCGGGGCCACCTCGAAGCCCCGGCCCCCGCAGGGCAGGGCTGCCCCTCACAGACCAAAGAGCCCCACACGTGGGAAGCACTAGCAGCAAGGACGCGGGGCCAGGCTGTGGGCCCACGCTCGCACGGGAGAGCCCAGCCCGCACCCGCCACTCAAGTCGGGTGGGCAGAGAGAGCACGCACAGCCTCGCGGCCGCGGGGGCCTTGCGCCCAGAGACTAGAGAGACAGGCCGAGGCCATGTGTGCTATCAGTTCCCCAAAGAAGGGTTTTTTCTAAATCCCCATACTTTCGGAAGTTTTATAACAGTGACTTCCAAATAGCTCACGGGACTCCGAAGAAGTGACCATAGAAATGTCAAGACTGGATTATAGCAAAATCAGGAAGGATCTTTTACTTTATGCTAGGAAAAGGGCTGGAGGCTTTACGCTGAGCATCTAATTCGGGAGGTTAGAGCAAGAACAGCAAAAATAGAAAAAAAGAAAAAATGAAGAAAGCAAAGGGAAGCCTACCAGAGACATATGAACAGACGCCAACAAAACTGGAAGCAAAGAGAAACATTGGTTGTTTGAGAAAATAAGAAAAACCTCATAAAATAGACACATACTTGTGAGAACGATCCAGATAAAATAAAGGCACAAATGTACAATATTAGAAATAAAAGAGACACAAACTCTAAAAAGCATCAGAGCTTTAAGATAATAGAACATTGTGAACAGCTTTGTGCAATATATTCAAAAATTTAGGCAAATTTTTGACAACATCCTAGGGGAAAATAACTCGAGACTCAAGAAGGAGAGAAAACCCCAACAGCCTTATAGCCAAGAAAGAACGATCACAGATTTACATTCCCCCACAAAAATACCAGCTTTACCGTTTCTTCCTGTTGAATTCTACCAAAATTCCAAGAAACCGTTCTTGTCAGTCTGTACATATCTCCCAGGTAAAAGGAAAAAGGCTATCTTCTGCTGGTCAGTGGTGACGCTGACACCCGAACTGCTCAGGAATAGGAAAGAAAAATACAGCATTTCATCACCCCGTCTGACGTTAAAACCTACAGACGTCACAGGTGAAGAGAGTAAAGGGAAAATGAACCTGTAAACATCTCAGATGACATAGGTGTTCACAATAGAAATTCTTAGCAAGCCAGGAGCGGAGTGAACGCCTCATCTTGATGGAGGAATTGATCTGAATCTAGAGCAGGCTGCATCCCATGTGCCCCATAAAGTCAGGACTCGGCAGAGCGCCCCCACGTCAGCCCTCACATCTGTGCTCAGCTGGAGGCCTCTGCAGAGATCAGTTCCCTCCACCAGAAGAGGGACAGGCAGGGAGCAGACGGTGTAAATTCTCAGGAGGCAGAGCAGCCAGCAAGCAGTGCCCCACCTGCGGTGAGTGGGCCAGGCGGCACGCACACTGGCAGGTGCCCAGCACGGTGTGTGAATGGTCAGGCGTGCGGGCCTGGGCGCCTCTGGCAACTGTTCCTTTCTGAAGACTTCCTGGCTCAGGCCTTTCCCAACCCTGAGCCTTTACGTTTGAGAAATTGCTGCCTTTTCAGATTTACCAAAATTAAAACCAACTGTTCCCACTACTTGTTTTTACACTGAGGTGAGATTCACATAATATAAAGTTAACCATTTCCCTTGGACTGCAAGGAGATCCAACCAGTCCATTCTGAAGGAGATCAACCCTGGGATTTCTTTGGAAGGAATGATGCTAAAGCTGAAACTCCAGTACTTTGGCCACCTCATGCGAAGAGTTGACTCATTGGAAAAAACTCTGATGCTGGGAGGGATTGGGGACAGGAGGAGAAGGGGACGACCAAGGATGAGACGGCTGGATGGCATCACAGACTCCATGGACGCGAGTCTGAGTGAACTCCGAAATGGTGATGCACAAGGGAGGCCTGGCGTGCTGCGATTCATGGGGTCGCAAAGAGTCGGACACGACTGAGCGACTGAACTGAACCGAACTGAACCATTTTCCAGTGAACGATCCAGTGGCATCTAGTGCAGCCAGTCCACGTGCCTCTGTCTAGTTCCATGACCCCACTTCCTGTTACTGTCTCAACAGAAGGGAACATGAAGAAGGAGAGCAAAGGCAAAGGTCACAAGAAGAGAGGCAGAACCCGGAAGGCCGGGGAGGTAGGTGGTCCAGGGCCCACTGAGCCCCAGGGTCTGGGGAGCCCAGCGCCCGGCCCCTGGCTGGAACGGGTCAGCTCTGCCCGCAGGCCGCACCCCCAGGGACTCTTGCCTGCCGTCACAGGGCAGCGTACCCCGGATCGTCCCCTCCCACTGCATCCTCGTTGACTCGGACAGCTTCAAGTGTATCCTTTGATGCTTCACCCGCCCCAGACACGGATCCTGGGGCCTAGTTCTCCTTAACCAAGGCCCAGTTGTTGTGGACCCTTACGAGGAGGCCCAAGGCCCAGGTGAGCGCTCCCCGCCAGGCACCGCCCACAGCACTGGGAACATGCAGGCCTGGGTGCTGGCCTCTGAGCCTCTGCCCTGCCTCCATGTGGCCCTGGGTCAGCTCTTGCTACACTGCCCCGGGGAAGGGGGACGGTGGCGGTGTGCTCCAAGACCCGCCCTCACTCTTGTCTGCAGCCAGGGCAGGTCAACAGCGTGTGACAGGGACCGCTGAACTGGCAAGGTGCTGCCCCGGGTGTGGACCTGTGGCAGAGGGCCGCCCCCGCGGCTCTGGGACAATTCCTTGGCTCTTTGGCTGAGCTTGTTTTCAGTATCTTCACAGAGGAGGGAAGGAGCGCCACCCCTCCACTCCCCGGGCCCCCTTGTCCGTGAGGAGCCAGGCCCTGGGCGCCCGCCACACCAAGGGCCACCCAGTGTCCGCTCCCTCGAGGCCCGTTTTGTCACTATGCCATTCTGGTTGCAGAAATGCTGACTCCTGTCTCCGTGACCCGGGAAATTTTGGAAAGATTCCGAGACACGTTCACCGCGAAATGGACGGGGCACCTGGGCAATAAGCAGTTTCCCAGGTTAGCCTCTGGGCTGCGCCCTCGGGAGACCCCTTCCCCTCCTGCCCTGACTCCCCTGTGTCCTCAGTCCCTTCTTCCCTCCCCGGAGGAGGAGGCGCCTAGAGCCCCAGCGCCCAGGTGCGACTCGGGCCCAGGGGGTGTCGCTCCTCGCCGAGGGGCGTGTCGGGGGCGGGGCCCTGGAGGGCGAAGCCTGGGAGAGCGGGGCCTGGGCGGGGCGGGGCGGG
>SJYX01011882.1:516772-536049 GCA_006410675.1 Oreotragus oreotragus
GGGGGGGGGCGTGTGAGCACTGGATGTCCATCTGGGGCATTGGCCCTGCCCCCCACGGCAGCCGGGCCATTGTGACCTGCCCCCAGACCACAGGCCTGGCTGGAGCCTCAGGCCGCTGGGCTTGGGACTGGCACAGAGCGGGCAGTGGGGAGGACACCTGGCTCCAGCTCCCCGCATCACCTGTCACACACACCCCAGGGCTTCAGGGGCTGCGGGCAGCGGGGCTGCAGACCACCCTCTGCGGGGGGTGCTTCCCCTCGCAGCTCCCCCCATGCAGGGAGCCCTCCAGAGTGTGCCGGTACCTTGAAATGACTTTTCTTGCTAAATGGCATTTAATTGTGCACGTGGGGAGGCTGGCAGTGGGTGGGCGGGTGGAATCTTGACTTTTCAAGAAGCTTAAGGACGGTGAGTCCATCTACTGGGCCCCACACTTGGTGTTCCTCGGGCTGTGGACGGGGAGGCTCTGGCCGGGCCCCCCGTGCCGGCTCACGATCTCGGTCCCCTGCAGTGAACTCCAGCTGTCCTTGGAGAAGCCAGTAGAGACCGCCATCCTCCTGAGCCTTGTGGGGGTCGGGAGCATCGTGGCGAGCCAGTGGCCTACGGTCCTGCAGGACAACGCGATGCGGGCCCGGGTCCTGTGGGAAAGTGAGTGGTTCCAGCACTGCTGCCCAGTCCTGCGGCCACGTGGCCTCCTGGGGCCTGCGGGGGATGGATGGCCCACCTCAGGGCTGGTTCTTCTCTAGATCTGTTGGCAGTTGGCAGGCCGATCGGGAGAACAACTCGCCTGCTTCAGGAGGTGGGAGCCAGTGAAGCCGCCCACCACGGTAACTAGCAGTGGCCTCCCTTCCTCCAGCTCCTCGGGCACGGGGTTGGGGGACTCTCGCTCCTCATGTTTCCAGGGACCCTCAGCCTCCGACAGCCCACAGCCGGTGTGAAATCTGGCATCCAGAGTCTTTAGGGAGAAACACACAAATGACTAGAACATCTTTATCTTCAAAAGGCTCAAGTCCTCAAACCCTGAAAAGCCCCCCGGGGTGCTCTTGGGGAGGAAACCCACCCACTCCTCCAGCGCAAATGAAACCCTAACGTCCACATGTAGCGACAGCGCTCCACGTGGATTCTGGTGTGAAAAACCCTAGTGCAGCACAAGGGAGTGAGCTGAGCAGCGCGCCAACGCGAGACTCCACCGTAACTAAGAAAGAGTTAGTCTAGCTCATGAGGCCTTCAAATGCAGAGCACAGAAGGAGCCTAAAGTGTTAAATCCCGCGGTCCACAGTGCCAGGGAGGTAGTTACCAAACAGTAAATGCTTGCTGAATGAGCGAGCGAGTGCATGAGTGAGACAAGTGTGCACGTGCATAAGTGAGTGTGTGTGTGAGTGAGCAAGTATGGGAGTGTGTATGAGCAAGTGTGTGAATGGGTGTGTGAGTGAGCGTGTAGGAGCAAGTGTGTGAGGGTGTGGGAGTGTGGGAGCAATTGCACGGGTGAGCAGGTGAGGGTGGCCCTTGGCTCTTTGGCGTCCACACCTGGGCAGTGCTGGAAGGCAGGGCCCTGGCACCGTCCCCTCCGTCGGGCTGGCCCCGGGCGTCCATCCCCGTGAGCCTGCATCGCGTGCCCATCTGCTCCCCCCAGACGAATCCCTGCACGCTTGGAAGGATCAGCCGGCAGCACTCCGGCCGCAGCGGCAAGGCTCCGAGCGGCTCCCCATCACCCTCAACGTGGTCCTCTATGGGCTGCCGCACCAGGCCATTGTGTGAGGGGCACCCAGCCTGCTCCCAGGGGCCTCCAGCCTCCTCCCAAGATCCCTGCCAGGCTGTGCAGCGGAGCCCCCACCCCATTCTGCACAGGCCAGCGCCTGCCCATCTCCACCGTGAAGCCAGGGCCCCATGGGGAGAGGAGTCTCTGGGGGCGGGTGGGGGTACCTGGGCCCACCCTACAGCTGCCTGGACTCCGGGCCCCTTGCTTCTCCAGGCTCTCCCTGGGGCCCCAGGCCTCCATGCCTTTGCTCCTAATGAGGACACGGGTCTGTCCAAGTGCTTTAATAAACGGCTTCATCACCTCTGAGCTGTGTTTCTGTGCCCCCAAAGCGGGGACCAGCCTGGTTCTGCCCCCGGCCTGGCGCAGACGCCAGCACCTCCAAACTCACAGGGAGGGCGTGGCCACACCACCTGAGCCCCCGGCCTCCCTGCCCCAGCTTCCCACCCTGGGGAGGGACTCACATCCCGGGTAGAGGTGATCGTGTGTTCAGGACCGCCAGGGGCCCAGCCCAGGGCCTCACCCACTGGCCCCGTGGGGCTTTGCCAAGGGGGTGGAAGGGCTGGGATGTCTGCTGCAAACGCCTCGGTGGCGTGGCTGGCGTGGGACTTGGCAGCCCTGATGTCCCGGCCCCGTGGCAGAGGCAGCCTGGTCTGCGCTCTGACGGCTCCAGGGCAGACCCAGCTCCGCAGGGCTGTGGGCACCAGGAGGGGACCGGCTGGCAGCAGGGGCAGGCAGAAAAACCAGCAGGGAAATGGGCCAAGACCTCATTTCCCCTGAATCGAGGGACCGGAAATGGCAAATCAAACATGCCAGGATCCTTGGTCTCCCTGGCTCCCGGGCTGCAGGGAGGTCCCTCTGCTGCTTCTCAGAGTAACCGCCCAGGGGAGGGCTGCAGCGGGCCGCGCCACAGGCCGCTCCGAGACCCGTCGCCTCCCCGCCCCGCTCTTCCTCTTGCCTTGGCAGCCAGGCCGAGTGGGAGCAGCTTCTGGGCAGCTGCACAGGCTTCTTCTTCTACGGGATGGAGAACTTCCTATCGCACATATTAGTGGAAAGGCTGGCTGCCATGAACTTGGAAGGTGAGACCTCTGAGGCCCGCCTCTCTGTTAAACCCGCCGGCACGGGGCACAGGTCGAATTCGCACAAGGACAGAGCACGCCCCCTGTGTCTTATCAGGGGTCTCCCGTCCTCTGACGAAGAGCTGGGGGCTTTAGGACAGCACAGCAGGGCCTGGGGATGGGGCTAAGGCCCCTCCTGCCCTCCGTCCCCCTCCTCCATTTCTCTGAGAGCCCAGGCTCTGGCATTGGGGCAGTCCACCCTTTAGGACTGGGCATGCAGAGTCCAAGAGGGCTGGGCCGGCATTTCGGGAAGGTGCTGGTCACGACTCTCCCCGCTCTCAGCTCTTCTGCTTGAACTGCAGGCTCTGGCCCCTTTTCCCATTTCCTCCTCTCTGTCCACTGGCACCTCATCACCCTGCCCCACCCAGGTGCCCCCGTACCCCGCCCCCAGCACCATCACCAGCCAAACCTGTGCTCACAGCCCGAGGTATCGGCTCCCCTGGGGATGGCCCCTGAGGCCAGCCCACAGTCAGGTTGTTGTGGGGGTTGGCCTCCGTTCGTGGGGCTTTCTCATGCCCACACCCAAGTGCTGCATTTCCAACATGGGCCCTGTTTCAATGGACACAAGAGGCACCGCCTCATGAGGGCAGCTGGGAGCTGAGACCCCTCCTGCAGGTCGGGAGATGCGGTAGGCCCCTCCCCGGTGGACTTCCCGCCCCTCACTCCTTGCCTGGCCTGGCCGCCTAAGGAGACTATGAAGGTGTGGAGCCCCGAAGGCAAATGACCATCTTGCCCGTGTGGCCCAGAAAATGGACCACATCCGAGCCTCGGGCAGAGGGGGCTGCATTTCCACGGTTGCCTGGGCCCTGGGTGACACCCTGCCCACAGGGTCCCCCCTGCCCCCGCCCTGGGCACCGGCTGATGAGCCCCGCCTGTGACCACATCCGAGCCTCGGGCAGAGGGGGCTGCGTTTCCACGNAGATCAAACCAGTCAATCCGAAAGGAAATCAACCCTGAATATTCATTGGAAGGACTGATGCTGAAGCTGCAGCACTGGTCACCTGATGCAAAGAGCTGAGTCATTGCAAAAGACCCTGATGCTGGGAAAGATTGATAACAGGAGGTGAAGGGGACACCTGAGGATGAGATGATTGGATGGCATCATCAATTCAATGGACCTAAGTTTGAGCAAACTGAGGGAGATAGTGAAGGACAGGGAAGCCTGGCGTGCGGCAGCTTAAGGTGTCTCAAAGAGTCAAACATGACTTAGTGACTGAACAACAAAATATTTCAATGACCGCATGTCATTTGACACAAATGTGTATCCCATGATAATAAACCTAGATTACGGAAACAATTACCTGTGATCTTTTGTAAGCATTTTTCCACTCTGGAGTTATGATTTCATTTTTAAGGTTTAGCTGATCTCTAAAGTCCTCTACAGTTTCCACTGATACACATGTAAAATTAACTACACACTCTAGTAGTTTCCCATATAAAAGCTGAATTCACATGCTAGTAATTCTTTTCAACACTTCTGATTTATTTTGTAAAAGTTGGTTTGATTAGTAGAACTTCAGAATCACTCCCTGAAATCAGTTGTAAATTTTCTCATTTTCTTTGCTTGAGAAGTTGATAAGAAAATTCATCGTCAAGGCAAAATCTAATGTCCAGATGAGTCCAAAATGAAGTACAGGGTTGTAGTCCATTTCACACAGAAGATATCATCATGTTCTTGCAAATATTGGGCTGCACTATCTCCTACACCAATCATGCCATGCTCCATTCTGGAAATGTACTAATCTTTCTAGAATGTTCTAAACTGCGTTTATACCAACTGCTGCATTTCACAGCTGCTGCTGCTAAGTCACTTCAGTCGTGTGCGACCCCATAGACGGCAGCCCACCAGGCTCCCCCGTCCCTGGGATTCTCCAGGCAAGAACACTGGAGTGGGTTGCCATTTCCTTCTCCAATGCATGAAAGAGAAAAGTGAAAGTGAAGTCGCTCAGTCTGTCTGACTGTTAGCGACCCCATGGACTGCAGCCCACCAGGCTACTCCGTCCATTGGATTTTCCAGGCAAGAGTACTGGGGTGGGGTGCCATTGCCTTCCCCGGATTTAGTGACTAGTCACTGCGTTTCAGTACTTAACATGAAACATCTTGACCTATACAATCACGTTACTCATCTTCCAAGATAATTCATTTGTTATATTTCACACTTGTATCTCAAAATGCTTGAAGACAAACTGTACTTTTTATTAAAATAAGAGAAATATTTGGAAGCAAATTTTTAAGAGAGGCAAAATACAATAACATTCATAAAAATAATTACTTTGTATTGAGTATTGACTAGGTACTGTTTGATTTTCTTAATGCTTTACAAATATTAATGTACTTAATCCTCTCAAAAACTTTATAAGGGAAACAACACAGCCTCACAGAGGTAAATTTGCCTTTGATTATAAAGCTCTAGGGCTTCCCAGGTGGCTCAGTGGTCAAGAATCTGCCTACCAATGCAAGGAGACCAGGAGACACAGGTTCAATCCCTGGGTTGGGAAGATCTTCCGAGAAGGAAATGGCAACCCAATACAGTACTCTTGCCTGGAGAATTCCATGGACAGAGGAGCCTGGTAGGGCTACAGTCCATAAGGATCACAAAGAATCTGACACAATGGAGCATGCACACACATGCAAAGCTTTAAGTAGCAGAATTGAATTTAAATTAAGACAACCAGTTCCACAGTTTATTTTAACCACAAAACAGCACGGCTTCTCTTTTACCTGGTTGTATAAACTCCCTATTTTAAAGTTCAAAGGTACCCATTGGTACCACCATATATTTATGATCTTCAAACTTAGTGGAGACCTGGGAGGGCTTTGCCATCCTGGTGTGGTCATCCATTTTCCCTCTCCACAAGATTATTCGAAACTACTGATTTTCTTACGTCCTCCACTCCATTTCCGCTCTCAACCTCAGGTTGATAAGAACTCATACTTATCAGAGAAAATTTCTATCTCCACCATGAACAATCACAACTGTTTCATATTTCTGCAGACACACTCACCTCCTCAGAAAAGGAAACGTTAATACAAATTTGAAGTAAGCCTTCTACCTGGATTCTTGCTGTGAAAATCTTTCTCTTCTGGGATCCTGCTCTTTCAGTTACCTTTTCCATTTCCTAAATGTTCAGTCTTCCTCTCCCTACATCTTCAGCTTGTTCACATCACATATTATGATCTCTTTGCAGTTCATCTTTCTGCCATAGCTCCCTTTTCTCCTCCTTTCTTAGCCAAGACTTTGAAAATATAATTGCTACTTACTGATTCCACTTCACTTTCTTTTCATATTCCCTCATTAGTTTTCTAGTTCTCTAATTCACTGGTAAAGGTCATGAACGATGTCATAATTACCAAATGTGATGTATTCTTGCTATCTAATCTTTATTTCCACCATGTGAAACTCAACCGCTTTTAATTTCAGGGCAATTCTTTTCTGGCTATGTGTCTCACTCCCTGACCCCTCCATCTAACACTTAATGCAATGATTGCCCATGACAAAGGTTTGAATGCAGACACTGCAAAATGTTATGTTTTTGTCTCTGTCATACCTCTAAACATTATTTTTACTAGACTGAACTCTCTCCTGCATTTCTAACCCATATACCTGATTGCTTACTACTTCCTGACATTTAAACTCAATATGGCTTCTGGTAGCCCGCCTCCAAGGCAGTCCTATGATCATGCCTGTGTAGTCCTCCTACTATTCACACTCTCTCGACATTCTCTCCCATATCAAATTGTGCTGACCTGTGTAACCACTAGGACTGTGCCGAAATGGCATACGTGGCTTATAGGCTGAATCATGAAAGATGTGTCTTTTTCCCTGATGTCCCTTGGATCATTTGCTCTGAGAAGAACCAACTGCCATGTTGTGAGGACACTTAAGGAGCCCTGTGGAGAATCACGCCAGCCACCTGGCAAAAGCCACGAGGGTGAATCATCTAAGAAGCAGATGCTCTAGCTTCAGCCAAGCCTTCAGATGACTGCAAGTCTATCCAACATCTTGAAGCAATCATGAAAGATCCTGAGTTATAACCACTCATCTAAGCTGTTTCCAAATTCCTGACTCAAAGAAAAGGTGAGACAATATAAACTTGTTATTTTAGAATGCTAAAACTGAAGATAATTTGCTATGCAATGAAGAGAAGTCATCATTCCCCACTTATGTATTCCTTTTTTCAATTATTGACAACAGTGTCCATTACATTATCCAAACCACACAGCCTATGATGTCACCAATTCATCACACCCCCGCCCCATTATTCCTCATCTCCAGCTGAGTTCCAGGTTTTCTGTAATCTCTGCTATAAATCTCTTGAATCCACCCCTCTATCAATAACTCTGATCAGTCCTGTCTTCTATAGTTTCTCCTAGGTTACATCAAGAGAGCAATTATTTCTATAATGTCTCTAATTCACTCTTCATCTTTAAATATAACCACTAGGCTTCCCTTGTGGCTCAGATGGTAACGTGTCTGCCTACAATGTGGGAGACCTGGGTTTGATTCCTGGGTCAGGAAGCTCCCCTGGAGAAGGAAATGGCAACCCACTCCAGTATTCTTGCCTGGAAAATCCCACAGACAGAGGAGTCTGGTAGCCTATAGTCCATGAGGTCACAAAGAGTCAGACAACTGAGTGACTTCACGTCACTTCACTTCAGATAATACTCTCCAAAATCAGGCCCTTAAATGGTGTTCCATATGGTGTAAGCCCACTTGCTTGTAACCTTATCTCTTCCCATATCCTACAAAACCTAATTTCAA
The DNA here is from genome assembly GCA_006410675.1 of Oreotragus oreotragus. Lineage (NCBI taxonomy): Eukaryota > Metazoa > Chordata > Mammalia > Artiodactyla > Bovidae > Oreotragus > Oreotragus oreotragus. The sequence continues at coordinate 524,406 of SJYX01011882.1, forward strand.
GTTCCATACTATTTCATGCTTTTAGAAGTTGTTTTTTGTTTTTTGTTTTTTTGTTCCTCCTGCTAAAATGACTTGCTTCTTTTCTCTCGTTGTTCAGGCAATCATGACTTTGACAACTAAATTGAAGAATCATTCCTTTAAACAATACCACTGTATATGTAATTGACAACTCCTTCCTTAAAACTACTGTATACATCAGTGTACTTAAAAATGTTTTTAACATTTGTTAGCTTATATGCCTGCCTTTCACTGCATTAAAATGTAGACTATGTCATTCTCATCTTTGTAGCTTCAAGGTACAGGAGAGGTTTTGTCATACATTGGGCACTCAATTATCACCTGAATAAATAAATGAATGTTAACCTGTTCATTTCATTTCAAAAGAGACACTTAGCAATCCAATAGATATAAAAGAATAAAATATAAGGGAACATCTACTTACCAAGTATAGACATCATCTTAATTCAACAAAAATGTTTCATTCAGATCAATCTACATAAAAATAAGTAAATACCTATTTTCTGCTAATTTACTATGACCACAAAAGATATCCCTACATGCTTATTCCCCTAGGTTCACACCATGGAGGTAGCCTGGTAAGGATAGAATGTGCAGAGTATTTTAGTTCAATTTTCTTATGCTGTAGAGAATTGCTAAGAAGAGAAAACAGTGAGTATGGAAAGAACTGGGTAGCTTTGAGTCTTTACAGACAATTACACTTTAATACTGTTCCACATATTCATGCTTGATCATTCATGTTCTACCAAGAAACACATTACTGCCAGCTAGAGCAATATTAAAACACTGACCCCTAGGAGTTCAGTCATGTTTTAAGTATATCTCTATCAACAGAGGTCTCAATCAAACTTACTACTAAAACTGTCCATGATAAAATTTTAATAATGAAGTAATATTAAATTACTCAATCCTGTCCTTTAATAATGAAGCAATATTAAATTACTCAATCCCACTCAATCCTGGCCTACTTTCTGTGACCTCATAGAATGTAGCCCACTAGGCCACTCTGTCCATGGAATTCTCCAGGCAAGAACAGTGGAGTGGGTTGCCATTCCCCTTTCCAGGGGATTGTCCCAACCCAGGAATCAAACCTGGGCTTCCTGTACTGCACGCAGACTATTCACCATCTGAGACACCAGGGAAGACTCACAATTTCAAATTAATAAGCAACAGAGGAACCGCTTATAGGGTCATTTGTGAAAACACATTTTTATGTTAATACTTGTTATAGTTACTCATATTAAAGGTAAAATTTTTACAATTGTCGTTAAAATGCATGTTTTTTAAAAAGGAGCTGGAGATGGCACTCTGTGCGTATGAAAAATAGTGTTCAAAGAATGCTAAACCTGCTGATGAGAACAAGAGATCTATTTATTCCTTAAATGAAAATATTTTTTCCTGATTTAGATTTTTTTATAATTAGTGAATAATATGAAATAAAGAAAAGGGGTCAGCTAAGTTCTGAACAACTGGTAAAGGGCGGATGGGGATGAAACCTAAGGCTTTATAAAAAATGAAAGCTAGAAAATATGTTTATTAGGGGTGGGAGGGAAGGAAGGGAATGACTGAGGAACACAAAAAGCTGGGTGGAAGACGAAGGAAAATAACAGAAATAGATCAACATGCTGGAGGATTCACTCATCTACTTCTCACTAAGAGGCAAAAGCAATTATAATCTTCATTTTATAGGTGAGGAAACTGAGGTATGAATCTGGCAAGCAGCTGGGTGGATTTCAGCAGTTATCAATCACTGATGGCAGCCTTTGATTATACTGGGTTGGCCTAAATGTTTGTTGGGTTTGCTTGAACAAACGTTTAGGCCAACTCAGTTACACAAGGATTAATGCTACAAGCAGATATGTGTTAATAACTGGGTCATGATGTTGTGTTGGCTATGTCAAGAAAGCCACAATGAAGTGTATGTCTTCTTTTGAGAATCTCAAACATTGCAAAGGAATATGTCCCAGAGTCCAAAAAGCATCTCTCATCTCTCTGACAGGAAGAGATTTCCAGAATGTCGACAATGTATTTTAATACCATCATCTTGGGCTTTTGATACATTCCTCAACATTGCTTTTTTTTCTTTTTTTTTTAACTTACTTTCCCAGCAGAGCAGTACAGTAGTGCCTTTTTTAACAGGCAAGCCGAGAGAGGTCAATGCAAGGAAGGAGCTTAGGCTTGCCTTATGTCCAAGTAGACAAGAAGAGCCAAGAAATCGGGGGGTCACCAAAAGGAAAGCAGGGTCAGGAAAGGTTAATGCGTATGATCTTCGTGAACAAAGTATTTGCCTGAGGTGAGATGGTTTGTTCTTAATCTCTTCCTCTATGTGGGTGGCTTTGTATAATGTGTGCTGATTAAAATCAGGGTTTACTTCACCAGGGCCAAGTGAATAAAACCTATGAGGAAGCAAAAGCAAACCCAATTTCTGTAATGCCTGCCAGGACGGAAGTGGTGTGTAACATCTTTTACACTCTATGTATATTCTAAGGAGAAGAGGGTGTCAATGGGTGAGATGGTTGGATGCATCACGGATGCAACGGACATAAACCTGGGCCAAGTTTAGGAGATGGTGAGTGGCAGAGAAGCCTGGCGTGCTGCAGTTCACGGGGTCACAAGGACTGGGAGCCTGAACAACAACAGTCTAAGTCCCGTATGTGGCTCCTCTGACAGTTGTATGGTGTGCAGCCTCTAATTTAATGCTATTCTTTCCACATCTGTTTTAGTGCCCCCTTTTCAATGCTTCCACCAGGTAGTTTTACCAGAGGACAGAGTACCTTTTTGGTTAAACGTTCACACCTAAAAGAGCATGGGTATGCCCAAGGCGACAGGTAATTGGAATCCAGGCAAAAATGGGGAGTTGTGGTTCAATAGACTATTAATCCCAGGTTAAAACCCCAGGTGTAAAAACTAACCTAGAATACATTCTCAAGTACAGATTTATTTTCTTTTCCTTTCCTCGTACCCTCCAGGTCCCTGGATGATTCTGGGAACTACCTCCTGATATAGGGTGCACAGGCAACTAGTGAGAGGTTTCCAAGTATCTGACTTCATCAGATATTCCCTGGTGGACGCCCTACATGCTCTACTCTTGGTGTTGTAATCTTCCTAACTTACTTGTAAGGACTCAGGATGCTGTTTGAGACAGCTGTTAGGGCTAATGATGCTGGGAAAGTTGAATTCTTCTGTGTATAAGCTCTTATGAAAAAGATCCAGGAGGATAACAAAGAATGGTGTTCCTCCTTTGGCCTCCAGGAGGCCATGTTACTGAAGCTGATCTCTTAGGTGCAAAGGGTGAATAAGAAGTGTATTAAGAATTCAAGTAGGTATTCCGTGATGGAGCAGCTATACTCAAGGAGAGAAATGACACTCTTGATTTCTCTAAGCATACCACATTAAAGGCTTCTCTGGTGGCTCAGGCGGCAAAGAATCTGCCTGGAATGTGGGAGACCCAGGTTTGATTCCCGAGTCAGGAAGATCCCCTGGAGAAGAAAACGGCAACCCACTCCCGTATTCATACCTGGAAAATCCCATGGACAAAGGAGCCTGGGGGACTACAATACACGGGGTCACAAAGAGTCAGACACAGCTGAGCGACTAACACACACGCCACATGAAAGTAGTATTTATGCAGTGCCCCACTCTTTGGGGCATTCAAAAAGACTGGAAGATAGATGCTCCCTTCAGAGATCATACAGTCTAGTTATGTACTAACTAAAATATGTATTGGAAATTTGGGATAAATACTATATGCGTTCTTTTCCAATACAGAGTCTATGTTATTTTACTCCTTAAAATTGCAGAATAACTTAAAAACCATTCCTACTTAATAATATAAAAAAGGACAAAAAATTTGTTAACATTTTGGTAAAGCTTATTCCATATTTCTGTCATAATATGGTAATAGTTACATTATTTGCATACTTACTATAAACCAGGTATTATATTTAAAAATTTATACCTATGACCTCTCTTTTAATGTTCATGGTTTCCTCATTTTATAAATCAGAAAACTGAAGAACAGAAAAACTATGTAATTTACTCAAATTTGCACAACTGATGTGAGGGAAATCCAGAATTACAATTTTGGCAGCCTGACTCCAAAGTCCACACACTCCATCATGATCTTCCAATGTATGCCCCTTCACCCCACCCCCACAGGTAAGCATAAGTTTGTTTTCTAGTAATGAGAGTCTACTGTAAAGCACAGAGAATGCTAATTAATACTGTGTAACGACCTATATGGGAAACAAATCTAAAAAAATTGAATATATGTATACCTGATTGATTTTGCTATACAACTGAAACTAATACATCACTGTAAATCATGTATAATAAATATTGTTTTTAAAAAGACCACATACTCAACAATTACACTATATGGCCTCAAGACTTGTCATTTAAAAAGAGCTATCCATATGTAAAGTTCTACTAACTTAGCTTACATTATATATTGGAAGCTTTCTTCTTTTACCTAACAGCTCATTACATTATGAACATCACTCCAGGTCAATAAGTATAGATCTAAATCAGCATTTTAAATTTATGCTAGAAATAGTCTGTAATTTAAAACACATCACATAAACTATTTTATTGGCTCTATGTTAATTAAATTTAATTCAATAAACACTTATGGGGAGTCTGTTAGGCATGGCACTAGAAGAAATGATCTATCTAATCACTGTTCCCAATAGTTCTCAACTATCTTAGAAGTTATGTAGTGCACATCTCCCATCCTCACAGGATATACCTCTCATGTCCTGGGCCTATATTCAAGAGGATTTTGTAGACAGTGAATCTGGGGTAGCATTGACAATCAACTCAGGCAATTTTAGGAAAAGTTTAGAGATTATCTATAACCTAGCTCATCTCACCTGTGAGTAATCAACAGTGTATTACAGTAACTTCTAACACTAGGGTTATTCAGTATCTTGCAGGCCAGAATAACCACACTGTTTCAGAAAGAATAAGACAAGGCTTCCAGTGAAAGACTGGCTGGTTAGGAAATCCATCACATTTTATTGTCCCATTGAATTATGATGTGTCATCCTTCACCTCTTTGTAATGCTTGCACGTTGGCTCATAATACTCTGTCAGTGTTTAGTCCCTCAATTGTTTAACCCATTCTACCTGTTTTTGCTAAATGTGAAAAAATGAAAAGTCTCTGCCAAGAGGAAGGTAGAACAATAATGGAGAAAGGTTGGTGGTTGCCAAAGAGACTTAATGTTAAAAACCATGTTGATAGTGGGAAGTAAATAAGGGTACTGCTTGAAGAATTTAGTTGGAATCCCATCCCAGCTCAAACATTGAATTCCTGTTTATTCATTTACCTTTTTATGTTTATAATTTTATGTTTTCTATTGATAATTTATTTACCTTTTTTGGGGGTAATACCCCATGTCTTTGGGACAATACTGGTACCCTACAGGGCCTTTTTGGAGATTATATGAATTGAGTCTTGAAAGCTCTCCAAAATGTGCCTGACAGATAGTTAAGGGCTCACTACATGCTAACTTTATGACCTTAAACAATATTAAATTGTTTGCCAGCATTGATTATCCATGCTTTGTAATAGTGCCCATTTCCTTTTGTTGTTGTTGTATTTCAGCTGCTAAGTTGTGTCCAACTCTTTGAAAACCCATGGACTGCAGCTTTCAGGGGCCCTCTGTCCTCCACCATCGGCTGGAGTTGGCTCAGATACATGTCCAGTGAGTCAGTGATGCTAAGTACCTCATCCTCTGCTACCTCCTCCTCTTTTGCCCTCAATATTTCCCAGCATCAGGGTGTTTTCCAGTGAGTCAACTCTTTGCATCAGGTGGCAAAATAATTGGAGCTTCAGCATCAATACTTGTAAAGAATATTCAGGGTTGATTTCCTTTAGGATTGACTGATTTGTTCTTCTTTTTGTCCAAGGGACTCTCAAAAGTCTTCTCCAAAACCACAGTTTTAAAGCATCAGCTCTTTGGTGCTCAGCCTTCATTACAGTCAAACTCACATCCATACATGGCTACTGGAAAAACCATAGCTTTGACTATATGGACATTTGTGGGCAAAATGATGTCTCTGTTTTTCAATAAGCTGTCTAGGTTTGTCATAACTTTTCTTCCAAGGAGCAAGTGTCTTTTAATTTTGTGGCTACAGTCACTGTTCACAGTGATTTTGGGCCCCAAGAAAATAAAGTCTGTCACTGTTTCCACATTTTCCCCATGAAAATTTTCCCCATTTTGCCATGAAGTGATGGGATTGGATGCCATGATCTTAGATTTTTTAAAGCTGAGTTTCAAGCCAGCTCTATTACTCTCCTCTTTCCCCTCATCAAGAGGCTCTTTAGTTCCTATCCTTTTTCTGCCATTAGAGTGTTATCATCTGCATATCTGAGACTGTTGATATTTCTCCCAGAAAACTTGATTCCAGCTTGTGATTCATCCATCCCAATATTTTACATGCATGTACACTGCATAGATATTAAATAAGCAGGGTGACAATATACAGTCTTGATGTACTCCTTGCCCAATTTTGAATCAGTCCATTGTTCCATGTCTAGTTCTGTTACTTCTTGACCCATATACAGATTTCTCAGGAGACAGGTGAGGTAGTCTGGTATTCTCATCTCTTTAAGAATTGTCCACAGTTAGTTGTGATCCACACAGTCAAAGGCTTTAGCATATTCAATGAAGCCCATGTTTTTCCGGAATTCTCTTACTTTCTCCATGATCCAACAAATGTCAGCAATTTGATTTCTGGTTACTCTGCCCTTCCTAAATCCAGCTTGTACATCTGGAACCTCTCAGTTCATGTACTGCTGAAACCTAGCTTTAAGTATTTTGTGCATAACCTTACTAGAATGTGAAATGAGCTCAGCTGTAAGGTAGTTTGAACATTTTTTGGCATTGCCTTTTTTTGGAATTGGAATGAAAACTGATCTTTTCCAGTCCTGTGGCCACTGCTAAGTTATCCAAATTTGCTGGCATATTGAGTACAGCACTTTCACAGCATCATGTTTTAGGATTTTAAATAGCTCAGCTGAAATTTCATCACCTCAACTAGCTTTGTTCATAGGAATGCTTCCTAAGGACCACCTGACTTCACACTCCAGCATGTCTGGCTCTAGCTGAGTAACCACACCATCATAGTTATCTGGGTAATTAAGATTTTTTCTTCTATAGTTCTGTGTATTCTTGCCACCTCTTCTTAATCTCTTCTGCTTCTGTTAGGTCCTTACCTTTTCTGTCCTTTACCATTTCCATCCTTGCATGAAATGTTCCCTTGGTATCTTTAATTTTCTTGAAGAGATCTCTAGTCTTTCCCNAGTTCTGTGTATTCTTGCCACCTCTTCTTAATCTCTTCTGCTTCTGTTAGGTCCTTACCTTTTCTGTCCTTTACCATTTCCATCCTTGCATGAAATGTTCCCTTGGTATCTTTAATTTTCTTGAAGAGATCTCTAGTCTTTCCCATCCTATCATTTTCCTCTATTTCTTTGCATTGTTCATTGAAGAAGGTCTTCTTACCTCTTACCTTTCCTTGCTCTTCTCTAGAATTCTATATTCAGTTGGATATATTTTCACCTTTCTCCCTTGCTTTTCGCTTCTCTTTTTCCCTCAGCTTTGTAAAGCCTCTTCAGATAACCACTGTGCCTTCTTGCATTTCTTTTTCTTTCTGAAGGCTTTGGTCACTGCCTCCTTGTACAACGTTACCAACCTCTGCCCATAGTTCTTCAGGCACTCTGCCTACCAGATCTAATGCCTTGAAACTATTCATCATCCCCAGTGTACAATCATAAGAGATTTGATTTAGGTCATACCTGAATGGCCTAATGGTTTTATCTTTTGCCAAATATTAAATTCTGAAATGAAACCAATTAAAACAAAAGACATAAATAGCTTCAGTCAAACATGTTCATCTGCTCACAGGATATTTCCACTTGGATATCCCAAAACTGTAGAAAAATAAATATGTTTAAGACTTTTAAATTCATGTCTTCAGTCCCTTTTGCACTACTTACCTTAATTTCTATGATTTTCTTCACGTTTCATCCCTGTATTCTTAACTCTGTTCACATCAGCTCATTATGCTCATCTCTTCCTCTTCCAAAGCTGTTCACATGTGCCAGTTGAGAATCTCTGTTCTGTGTCGAACAAATTATTTTACACTTTTGATTAAGACCATTTCTTATTCTTGATATGTATGGCTTAACCAAAATTACCATGTGACCATCTTTTCTAAGATTGCCATTTGTTCTTCTCCTGGTCTCACCACCTCTACCCCCGACTCAAGGGCTGAGATGAGGGATCTCCTTATTCTGTGCTCTCCAACGGGCTTCAAATCCACTTTCTATTTTACCATCTTTGAGGTTCCCTTTCTCTTCTTGTTGGTAATCATTTGCCTCCAGACAATACACTGGCTCACAGTTCCTCAATGTCCAGGAGATGCTCTGGCATCATATTTCTTCAACTCTGGAATCTCCCAGTGGTATCATTCCTTATCTTTTATCATCATTTGAAAACAGAATCTCAAATCTGATATTCTCTCTCCCTCAGTCACACAGTAGATTTTCTTTTATATCATTTATGTTCCAGATACTTTTGCTAAGAACTGAAGACATAATGAAAAATACATCATAGTCTTTCCCTACCAGGTCCAGTTCCACCTTTCCTTCTCTCCCTTTCCCACGGAATGCACATTTCATCCTCATCATACCAGTCTAATAACCCTTATTATTCTACCAGTCCATTGGTATGATTCTGCCTTAGCTGACTGAATTATATCTATGACTGAACATTTCAGAAGTCAACAATATCCACAAATGAAGGCCCTGGACTCTGCAACATACCCATCTGCTAATACACCCTGAGTATTCTCGTAGATCTATAACATCCCAAGTGCTGTGGGAAGAGTATGCAAAAACATTCTGATGTAATATATATTACAGTTCATTTTCTGGCTTGGCGATTCTATTATACAGCCTTCATTTGAATATTAAAGGCAAAAAAGCATAGGAGTATAAGATTAAATAGTTGGCAGTAGGATATATGACCATGGCTTTCTGCCTCGTAAAACATAGGGGCCCAAGCCCTAAAACTGGGGCACAGGACAAAGCTGAACTGGCAGCCAGAGTAATGTGATTCTGAATCACCTAGGTGAATAAACTGGAGCTTCATAAATTTCTCCTCCCTGGAGTGAGAACTGTCCCAAAATCTGGTTTAGGGTAAGCTGACATTTTGAGGTAGGTAATACTGAGTATTTCTTCATAATCTAATCTCTTCCAGCCCACAAAAGCCCATATGGCTCTCTTTAATTCTAATTTTGGCTTTAAGTACATACCACCTCTTATCATTATGCACTGTTTCAAAAGATTATCACTTGTATTCTTATATAATCTATGAACTTCTGGAAAGCAGACTCTGTAATTCACACTGCTTTTTTATTCTTCTCCACTCCCAGCTATAAAGAGTATGAAGTCAACATGTATCTAGTGAGTGATAGGACAAATTGGACGAACAGAATGAACAAAACTCTAAATATGGCTCCATCTGTTTTCATTTAAATGAATCCCTACATTATCTCAGGCTTCCCTTGTGGCTAAGCTGGTAAAGAATCTGCCTGCAATGCAGGAGACCTGGGTTCGATCCCTGGGTTGGGACGATCCCCTGGAGAAGGGAAAGGCTCCAGTATTCTAGTCTGGAAAATTCCACGGATTGTATTGTCCATAGGGTCACAAAAAGTTAGACACAACTAAGCGACTTTAACTTCACATTATCTCACTTTTGTCAGTGAATCTATGCATTTCTGCTAATAATATATTTGAAAATAGATCACTCTTAGAGAAGGAAAAAAAATACCTATGTGCAGGTTGTATGTTGAAACATAATATACATCAATAAAACTATAATTAGCCAAAACTATTATTGCAAAACATGGAGAAATGGTCGACATGTAAGGAGTGAAATTCTCCAACATACATGTGGAAATTATTGACACTGTGTCATTACCGACGTCACTATTCCTCCAATATTTTGAATTTAGGAAGCAATGTTTTCTCACAATACCTCTCTCCTCACTGTGAACCCAAGCACAGGCACATTAATGATCTCCATTAGTCCTCTACAGCTGAACATTATATTTTATTTTCTAGTCATCTTTTCATTTGCATCTTATTCATTTCATATTGAAAGCAGGTGTAAGTCTGAAATAACATTCTCAAACCTGGAGAATATTTTCTTAGCATTAGCTAAGGAATTTCTAAGCATTAGCAGATGCCTCCATCACCTGGACTCCAACAAAATCATGGAACATAATCAATTATTCCTCCCAACCAGCATTTCTATCCAAGAGTTCAGTTACTATGTAAAGATAATACCTGGAGTGTGTGAGATCATTTCACTATAACATTTAAATAAATTAAACCTGACCAAATGTGATACTCTATAAAAGGAACAAGAAACAACTTAAATTCAATTTTGACTACAGTAGACCATCTGAAAACAAACTGGCAGTCTATGCATTTTCCATATGGCCCTTTTTTTTGTAATTCTTAACATATTTCAATGAAGTTTGGTAGATGTGCAACAGCCATGGCAATTCCATACTCTGAGAAATATTAATATCAGCATCAAAGAACCATCAGTTTTCTGTATTATATAGACACACATGACATTAGGAATATCAAGGATTCATCAGTTGATACTATTGTCTTGGCTACACTTAATAACTAGTTTTCAGGATGAATCAGTCATCTACGGGGAAATAAGATGATTTCACTGGTTCTCCGGGTAAAGGGATTCGAAAGTTGATTATTAATTCTTTAGAGTACATGAAACAGCAGAAATTAAAAAAAAAAAAAAACAAACATAGACTGGAACTCAAAGTTACTTTGAGAAATTGGAGAAATAGCTAGGCATAAATAGCAAGTTCTAGGAATAAAAATGAGTAACACTGTTTAGGTCATACCTGAAATGGCCTAGTGGTTTTCCCTATTTTCTTTAGTTTAAGGCTGAATTTTGCAATAAGGAGCTCATGGTCTGAGCCACAGTCAACTCCAGGTCTTGTTTTTTTATTGACTCTAGAGATTTTCCATACTCAGCTGCAAAGAATATAGTCAATCTGATTTTAGTACTGACCATCTGGTGATATCCATGTGTAGAGTCCTTTCTTGTGTTGTTGGAAGAGGGTGTTTGCTAATGACCAGTGTGTCCTCTTGACGAAACTCTGTCAGCCTCCATGCTGCTTCATTTTGTACTCCAAGGCCAAACTTGTCTGTTACTATAGGTATTTGTTGACTTCCTACTTTTGTATTCCATTCAACAACCTCAAATATTCAGTAGATATCACTCTAATGGCAAAGCAAAGAGAAACTAAAGAGCCTCTTGATGAGGAGGAAAGGGAGAGTGAAAAAACTAGCTTAAAACTCAACATTCAAAAAACTAACATTATGGGATCTGCTCTATCACTTCATGGCAAATAGAAGGGGGAAAAGTGGAAACAGTGACAGATTTTCTTTTCCTGGGCTCCAGAATCACTACAGATAGTGACTGAGCCATGAAATTAAAAGACGCTTGCTCTTGGAAGGAAAGCTACAGTCAGGTTTGACTCTTTTGCAACCCCATGGACTGTAGCTCACCAGGCTCCTCTG
>SJYX01011883.1:4643-49945 GCA_006410675.1 Oreotragus oreotragus
TCAATATCACAGTAATCCAAGTCTATGCCCCAACTAGTAACACTGAAGAAGCTGAAGTTGAACAGTTCTCTGAAGACCTACAATACCTTTTAGAACTAACTAACACCCAAAAAAGATGTCCTTTTCATTATAGGGAACTGGAATGCAAAAGAAGCAAGTCAAGAAACACCTGGAGTAACAGGCAAATTTGGCCTTGGAATACAGAATGAAGCAGGGCAAAGGCTAATAGAGTTTTGCCAAGAGAACGCACTGGTCATAGCAAACACCTTCTTCAAACAACACAAGAAAAGACTCTACACATGGACATCACCAGATCGTCAACACCAAAATCAGATTGATTAAATTCTTTGCAGCCAAAGATGGAGAAGCTCTATACAGTCAGCAAAACAAGCCCGGGAGCTGATTGTGGCTCAGATCATGAACTCCTTATTGCCAAATTTAGATTTAAACTGAAGAAAGTAGGAAAAACCACTACACCATTCAGGTATGATCTAAATCAAATCCCTATGATTATACAGTGGAAGTGAGAAATAGATTTAAGGAACTAGATGTGATCGATAAGAGTGCCTGATGAACTATGGACTGAGGTTCATGACATTGTACGGGAGACAGGGATCAAGACCATCCTCATGGAAAAGAAATGCAAAAAGAGCAAAATGGCTGTCTGGAGAGGCCTTACAAATAGCTGTGAAAGAAGAGAAGCGAAAAGCAAAGGAGAAAAGGAAAGACAGAAGCATCTGAATGCAGAGTTCAAAGAATAGCAAGAAGAGAAAAGAAAGCCTTCCTCAGTGATCAATGCAAAGAAGTAGAGGAAAACAACAGAATGGGAAAGACTAGAGATCTCTTCAAGAAAATTAAAGATACCAAGGGAACATTTCATGCAAAGATGGGCTCCATAAAGGACAGAAATGGTATGGACCTAAAAGAAGCAGAAGATATTAAGAAGAGGTGGCAAGAATACAAAGGAACTGTACAAAAAAGATCTTCACGACCCATATAATCACGATGGTGTGATCACCTAGAGCCAGACATCCTGGAATGTGAAGGCAAGTGGGCCTTAGGAAGCATCACTATGAACAAAGCTAGTGGATGTGATGGAATTCCAGTTGAGCTATTTCAAATCCTGAAAAACGATGCTGTGAAAGTGCTGCACTCAATATGCCAGCAAATTTGGAAAACTCAGCAGTGGCCACAGGACTGGAAAAGGTCAGTTTTCATTCCAATCCCAAAGAAAGGCAATGCCAAAGAATGCTCAAACTACCACACAATTGCACTCATCTCACATGCTAGGAAAGTAATGTTCAAAATTCTCCAAGCCAGGCTTTAGCAATACGTGAACCGCAAACTTCCAGATGTTCAAGCTGGTTTTAGAAAAGGCAGAGAAACCAGAGATCAAATTGCCAACATTGCTGGATCATCGAAAAAGCAAGAGACTTCCAGAAAAACATCTATTTCTGCTTTATTGACTATGCCAAAGCCTTTGACTGTGTGGATCACAATAAACTGGAAAATTCTCAAAGAGATGGGGATACCAGACCACCTAATCTGCCTCTTGAGAAACTTATATGCAGGTGGCGAAGCAACAGTTAGAACTGGACATGGAACAACAGACTGGTTCCAAATAGGAAAAGGAGTACGTCAAGGCTGTGTATTGTCACCCTGTTTATTTAACTTGTATGCAGAGTACATCATGAGAAACGCTGGGCTGGAAGAAACATAAGCTGGAATCAAGACTGCCGGGAGAAATATCAATAACCTCAGATATGCAGATGACACCACCCTTATGGCAGAAAGTGAAGAGAAACTAATAAGCCTGTTGATGAAAGTAAAAGTAGAGAGTGAAAAAGTTGGCTTAAAACTCAACATTCAGAAAACGAAGATCATGGCATCTGGTCCCATCACTTCATGGCAAAATGGCATCTGGTCCCATCACTTCATGGCAAAATGGCATCTGGTCCCATCACTTCATGGCAAATAGATAGGGAAACAGTGGAAACAGCATCAGACTTAATTTTTCTGGGCTCCAAAATCACTGCAGATGGTGACTGCAGCCATGAAATTAAAAGACCCTTACTCCTTGGAAGGAAATTATGACCAACCTAGAGAGCATATTCAAAAGCAGAGACATTACTTTGCCAACAAAGGTCCATCTAGTCCATGCTCTGGTTTTTCCAGTGGTCATGTATGGATGTGAGAGTTGGACTGCAAAGAAAGCTGAGCACCAAAAAATTGATGCTTTTGAACTGTGGTGCTGGAGAAGACTCTTGAGAGTCCCTTGGACTGCAAGGAGACTAAAAGAGATCAGTCCTGGGTGTTCCTTGGCACGAATGATGCTAAAGCTGAAACTCCAGTACTTTGGCCACCTCATGCGAACTGTTAACTCACTGGAAAAGACTCTTGATGCTGGGAGGGATTGGGGCAGGAGGAAAAGGGGACGACAGAGGATGAGATGGCTGGATGGCATCACCAACTCGATGGATGTGAGTTTGTGTGAACTCCGGGAGTTGGTGATGGACAGGGAGGCCTGACGTGCTACAATTCATGAGGTCACAAAGAGTCGGACACGACTGAGCAACTGAACTGAGATAGATAAGAAAGTGAGAAGAATGACTGCTTCTGAGTAAGAAACTGAGTATTGGCTTTTTGTTGAGTATTTTTTATTACCAAAATTCCTTTATTCATTTTTAATCTATTTTTAAATTAGAACCACCAAAAAAATCTCATGAAAGGACATTTTTTTACTTATGAAGTAAGGTACTGAGAATAGTTATCCTCAACTAATTAACAGTATTTAATGTTTTCTTCATCTGAGCTTCTGAGAAATTCTGTTATAGCCTTTCTTCCATAAGCTCAACATTTTTCATGTTTCTCTTGCTCTTTCTGAAAAACAAATGTTCTTTTCAAATTTATGTACATAATAAAAACAAAATTGATTTTAGTTTGAGGTATGCTTTGAGATTTATTGACTAGAGGCTAACTTACGGATCAGTAAATTTTAATTATCCCCAAATAAGTCAATCACTGCTTGCAATTTATCAAAATAACTCCTACCTTTATTAAAATTTAAAATGAAAGTATATCCATTATCTATTTTCAGAGAAAACAAAAAGTTCTTTACATATAACCACCTGCAGTGTTGGTGATACAGACTTCAGTTTTAGGTTTTTCATGGTTTTCAAGGGTTTTGAGGGTTTTATGTGGACTGTTTTAGAAGAAAGAGCTAGTTATATTATTTATGCTAATGTTTGTATATTGCCATTGAGGGGATAGAATCATTTTGTAAGAAGTCTCATAGTGCCATTGTAATACTGTAAACCTTCCAATATGACACTTTGCGCAAGTACTTATCTACACCTGCTTGGACATACGGTTATTTTACTTAGTCATAGTAAACATGTGAATAGGGGTCAAAAAATAAGATATAGAAATCTTATCAAAATCATGTGACAATTTAACCTTAAACTTCAAGGTTTCAAATTCAGCAAGTCAAGCAAGACATAAAAAGAATGTCTGAAATTGCCCAAAGTACCCTTAATAAGCCTGTCAGTGGTGGTGGTGGTTGTTCAGTCACTAAGTTGTGTCTGACTCTGCAACTCCATGAACTGTGTGCAGCACGCCAGGCTTCCCTGTCCTTCACTATCTCCTGGAGTTCGCTCAAGAGTAATTCTTACAGGAGCAAGGAAAAGTATCAAAGCATCTCAATCAAAAATTCTTTTCTGTTTCACTTCTTGAAGTAAAATGTGAACTCTGCTGGTTTGTCAATATTCTTAACCCTATATAATTTTAATTGCTTTTTACTTGTAATGAATTGGATATAGGTGGAAGAATTAATGAATGACTGAACTGTCCTGTCAGTGGTGGTGGTGGTTGTTCAGTCACTAAGTTGTGTCTGACTCTGCAACTCCATGAACTGTGTGCAGCACGCCAGGCTTCCCTGTCCTTCACTATCTCCTGGAGTTCGCTCAAGAGTAATTCTTACAGGAGCAAGGAAAAGTATCAAAGCATCTCAATCAAAAATTCTTTTCTGTTTCACTTCTTGAAGTAAAATGTGAACTCTGCTGGTTTGTCAATATTCTTAACCCTATATAATTTTAATTGCTTTTTACTTGTAATGAATTGGATATAGGTGGAAGAATTAATGAATGACTGAACTGATTATTGATTAATAAGAACTTTTGCTTTTTGGTCACAATAGAATTTTGTTATTTTTAAGTTAAAAGGTGTAATTTTAATTCTTCTCTTTTCATCTACAGCTGGAGTGCCAAACTGTATCTTACACCAAGTAACATTGTTCTACTTACTGCTATAGCTCTCATTGGTGTTTGTGTTTTCATCTTGGCAATAATTGGCATTTTGCATTGGCAGGAAAAGGTTTGTTCACTTAAATGAAACTTTGATTATTTATAATAGTAATATATTGCTTTTTTAACATTTTTTAAATTAAAAAACTATATCTTCAACTTTTTCACATGACTAAGATTTCTGATTTTTCAAGTTCTGTCATATTATTGATGATAATTTCTTTCATCTCCTTAAGTTACTAATGTCTCAGCGATTCCTACAAATCAAAGAAAACTTTGTATTTTAAAATTTTGATACCACACAAAAGTAATAAAGTGAATACCCTCAGATCAACAGGTATATCAAAAAGCTTAATTAGAAGTAGTTTCATAATGGCCTTAAAAATAATAATCATTTCTTAAATGAACCTGTGTTCATTATTTACTATTAATAATAAAGCCATGGACTTTTTTTCCAGAGAATAATAACTATCTCTTTATAAAAAATTAGAGCAGAGAGAGTTTAGGTGGGAAGTAACAAAGTGATAAACATCCTTTTCATCTATTAATAGAAGGTATTCTTTGCATTAAACAACACTGATTTCTGTTCTATAGTATAACACCGTAAATAATAATTAAAAACAAAACTCCAAAACTATAATCTTATAGTAATGAGAAACAGGGCTTTCACATAAATTCATTAGTAGTTTAGATATAAAGGGGAAAGTTAATTTCTGTTTGCATGTGGATTCATCACACAACTAAGAGGTTCCAAAAATGTTCTCCAGAAAGGGCTTCTTTGTCACAAAAATGTCTTCCTTCTTTGTACCTACTCCCTTTGGTTTGTTCTGCTTATAATGATCATTTTTTAATTAAAATTACCATCTTTTTTATGTCACCAGTTTTAACTATGAAAGAGAATATATTATTGTTCTAATAAATGTTCATAGGTTTGTCTTTCCAATAAATCACTCCTTCCATAAAAAAATAACAAAGTTACATATTCAGTTGATTTTAAAATTGCAACTTAAGAAGATCATGGCAGAAACCAACGCAACACTGTAAATTATCCTCCAATTAAAAATAAATGTTTAAAAAAGAAGAGGTAAGATCAGAGATGACCCTATTTACTTTCATCTGAAGCTTCAGAACATAGTATGAAATATTATATAGCTCTAGACCTATGAAGGAAAAGAAACTAATTTTATTAATTTTACAATAGGTCTGATTACAGTATAAAAAGACTCACAATGATGATACAATGGCTAAAAACTGAAGTTTAAATACAAGAATGGATCGAAATTCATATTTGTAAACTGCCTCTTCTTGTGGTACTGTGGTTCTTCTTCCCCTTGGGCCACTTTTCTTTCACCTATTGGCTGTTCCTTCTGCCACAGTGTCTGCCCTGTGCCCTCTTCTTTATACATATTCCCCTGCCACTTTGTTCAGTTCAGTCACTCAGTCTTGTCCGACTCTTTGCGACCCCATGAACCACAGCACGCCAGGCCTCCCTGTCCATCACCAACTCCCAGAGAACACCCAAACCCATGTCCATTGAGTCCATGATGCCATCCAACCATCTTATCCTCCGTCATCCCCTTCTCCTCCGGCCCTCAATCTTTCCCAGCATCAAGATCTTTTCCAGTAAGTCAGCTCTTCGTATCAGGTGCCAAAGTACTGGAGTTTCAGTTTCAACATCAGTCCTTCCAATGAACACCCAGGACTGATCTCCTTTAGGATGGACTGGTTGGATCTCCTTGCAGTCCAAGGGACTCTCAAGAGTCTTCCCCCACACCACAGTTCAAAAGCATCAATTCTTTGGTGCTCAGCTTTCTTTCGGAGAAGGCGATGGCACCCCACTCCAGTACTCTTGCCTGGAAAATCCCATGGACAGAGGAGCCTGGTGGGCTGCAGTCCATGGGGTCGTTAAGAGTTGGACTCGACTGAGCGACTTCCCTTTCACTTTTCACTTTCATGCATTGGAGAAGGAAATGGCAACCCACTCCAGTGTTCTTGCCCGGAGAATCCCAGGGACGGGGGAGCCCAATGGGCTGCCGTCTATGGGGTCGCACAGAGTCGGACACGACCGAAGTGACTTAGCAGCAGCTTTCTTTATAGTCCAACTCTCACACCCATACATGACCACTGGAAAAACCACAGCCTTGACTAGACAGACCTTCGTTGACAAAGTAATGTCTCTGCTTTTTAATATGCTGTCTAGGTTGGTCATAACTTTCCTTCCAAGGAGTAAGCGTCTTTTAATTTCATGGCTGCAATCACCTGCCACTTTAGTTTTATCTAAAATCATGGCATGAGCTATCACCTCAGATATGCCCAGCCTTCAGTTCAGTTTAGTTCAGTCGCTCAGTCATGTCCGACTCTTTGCAACCCCATGAGCCACAGCACACCAGGCCTCCCTGTCCATCACCAACTCCCGGAGTTCACCCAAACCCGTGTCCATTGAGTTGATGATGCCATCCACCCATCTCATCCTGTCGTCCCCTTCTCCTCCTGCCCTCATTCTTTCCCAGCCTTCATCTCTCTCTAAAGCTCCCTCCTTCCAACTGTCGCCATGACACTTCTACCCAGATCAATTGCTGCTGCTGCTGCTAAGTCACTTCAGTCGTGTCCGACTCTGTGTGACCCCATAGACGGCAGCCCACCAGGCTCCCCCATCCCTGGGATTCTCCAGGCAAGAACACTGGAGTGGGTTGCCATCCCCTTCTCCAATGCATGAAAGAGAAAAGTGAAAGTGAAGTCGCTCAGTCTGTCCGACTGTTAGCGACCCCATGGACTGCAGCCCACCAGGCTACTCCGTCCATTGGATTTTCCAGGCAAGAGTACTGGGGTGGGGTGCCATTGCCTTCCCCGCCCAGATCAATTACAAGCAACTTACAACTAGTTTCTTTCTTACTCACTGCAGGATTTACCAGCTGCCCTCCTGTCTGTGCCTTCATACAATCTCTGAAGCTGACTCCACTTCGGAATTCTTTACATCAGTACTTTAATTTAGTTCAATTCCTTGTTATATCCTGCCTGTCCTCCCAAATTCCATTCTCTCCCCTCCACTCCATTTATCACATTGCTGCCAGATTACTCATCTTTTAGTCTTAATCATGTCACTCCTCTGCTCAGAAACCTTTGGTGCCTACCCCCTGCCTAAAATGTGTAACCCTGTTAGCCTAGCCTTCATGGTACAGTCTTCCTTGTGCCTCCACCATACACTTTCCCAACCTTTCTCTTACCAGTTGCTCTCATATAGCCCATGCTCCTGCCAGACTTCCCAGGATTGTTCCTGCTCTTCCCCCATCTTATAGTGAATGTCCCTCTCTTAGTTTCCCTAAATGCTGTCTTTCAAAGCTTTCCCTTTCATCATGCCAACCAAAAGTAATCTCTCAGAATTTTGGTAACATTTTTCAGCTTTTATCCTGAACTAGAGTTACTTAGTATGCTTTGCTTATGTTTTAGTAACATTTTTCAATTTTTACCCTGAAATAGAGTTTAGTATGTTTTTAGTAGGTTTTTCATTCTAGGCGTTAATAAGTTCCATGAGAGCAAGATACAAAACTGAGTAATCCCTCAAAATTCCAAGCACATGGGACTTAGCCTAGTGGTCAAGTAGGTAAG
The DNA here is from genome assembly GCA_006410675.1 of Oreotragus oreotragus. NCBI lineage: Eukaryota > Metazoa > Chordata > Mammalia > Artiodactyla > Bovidae > Oreotragus > Oreotragus oreotragus. The sequence continues at coordinate 12,551 of SJYX01011883.1, forward strand.
AATCCAGTCTTCCACTGCAGGGGGCACAGGTTGCATCCCTGGTCAAGGAACCAATATCCCAATGCAAAATCAATAGGTTAACCCCAAAATAATTAATGTACTTTAATATAATTAGATTCAGCAGTATTAAGAACAGGAAAAATGTAATAGTTGATTCCATTCTTACAAAATCTAATGTTTACTCCTACTTTCAAATAAATAATATATAACTAAGCTTTTAAGGAATAATGCTTGTTGGGTTTTTTAATTCAATTTAAGAGATCATTAATTATAGAATAGCTACTATAAACTATAAAAATATTTTGTAAGATTATTGCATAATAAAATCACACTTTTACCTACTAATTGCTGAGGGCTTTTTTAATTAACCACTTCATATTTCAGAAAGTCTTTGTTTGACATTTTATCATTTATAAACCAGTCTAAAATTCTTTTTCAGAAAGCAGATGATAGAGAAAAACGACAAGAAGCTCATCGATTTCATTTTGATGCTATGTGACTTGCCTTTACTATTGCATAATGGAACAGCTATTCACTTGATCAACTGAAATGCTAAACTTGGCTTATAGAAGAAAATAGGAGATTTTGAATATTACTTATAAATGATACATCCCTTGGTAATTACTGAAAACTGTTCAAATAAATATGGTCTGGATGTGTTACAGGTCTTTTTTAAGTGCTTTGTATACAACAGTTTTGGTTCTTTTTTCAGTTGTGCTGTACATTTTTTTTCCCTTTGTGGAATGTGTTGCATGTACTCAGGTGTTTATGTATTTATAATTGTATTAGAATAATGATGATGGAAAAAGACGTGTAAATAAAAATTATTTAAATGAGCAAGGTTTTTTGTGTTCCACTTGAATGAATCTTGCTTCTTAGTCTAACAATGCAAATTATACTTCTGTGACTGTATCATAGGCAAAGTTCTTAACCGTTCACCTTCATGATAGCAGGTGAGGAGTCTTTCACTGATGTTATACAATATAGTGATTGGGTATTCTGGCTTTGGAACCACAGTCAGACTTGCTTTAAACTCTTGGTTACACCATTTACAAGCTGTTTGCTGAACTTGGCTAACTGTTTAAGCCTCAGTTTTCTTGTTTATAAACAGAGCTAATACTGTTACACAGTTGAGTTATAATATACATTAAATAGAATAATGTATACAAAGTACATAGCTTGGTGCCTAGCACAGAGTAAGGTTTCAATACGTGGTAGTTGTCGTTACAATTATTCTTAAATCATTTTTTACAGACTTCTGCAACTAATTATCAAAATATATAGATTTTCATAGGATTTTCTTTTTAGGAATGTGGAAATCATAGTCTTGGGAAAGCCTAAATTCTTCATGGTTGACACCCTATATAAAGGTTTATTACTTTCTTATATTAACTGAAAATTATAATACCCTTCAAGAATTAATGTGCCCCAATAATTTTCATTTGAACACAAATCCTTATCACATGGTAGTGAAAAGCATTTGATTTCTTGAAACATCTGGGAATGCAAATCTTCAATCACATTTCTATTCTCAAATGCTTGTAAGAGTCTGTAATTTACATTCAGACTTAAATGCAAATTTTTGTGAACTTCATCAAAAAGTTACATCTAAGTTTTTATGTCAGTGCTAATAACTTCCTAACATGCAAATGAACATATGATGGATATAAAATATTTGAAAACAATTTTGTTTTTCATGTTATTTTTTTTCTTACAGTTCACTGAGAATGGCGTGTGTATAAGTGGTTTACTTTATGTACCTAAGCATGGCTTTATGTACCTAAGTCTTCTTAATAAATATTCTGTATTGAAACAAAGTATTTGGGGGAATGTGTAAATAATTACTTTGGCCCATAATAAGCCTTAGAGGTTATGAGGTCCACGTGCCTAACAGGGCTAGACAGGCATCTCCCAACTATAATACCCAGTTAAATTCACTAAACCTTCATCAGCCTACAACACTGTGCCAGGCTCTGTTTTACACTGTCCTTAAAGTCAAGTAGGTTTATTATCTCTTATCTGATACAGCATGAGTTTTTAAACTCATTGTAGTCAGAGTCTATGAGGAATAGTGTTACGGGCAAATGAAATATTAATAACAAAAATATAATCAGTGACTTTATGTTTCTGTATCTTGATACTAACCTTCAATGCAACATCAATGCCACTCATTAAGCGACAGCAAGTGAATGCGTCGCAGTGTTCAGAATCAAATATAGCTGACCCTTGAGAAAAATGGGTTTGAACTGCACAAGTCCTCTTGCTGCTGCTAAGTCACTTCAGTCGTGTCTGACTCTGTGTGACCCCATAGACGGCAGCCCACCAGGCTCCCCCATCCCTGGGATTCTCCAGGCAAGAATACTGGAGTGGGTTGCCATTTCCTTCTCCAATGCATGAAAGAGAAAAGTGAAAGTGAAGTCGCTCAGTCTGTCCGACTGTTAGCGACCCCATGGACTGCAGCCCANCTGTCTCTTATACACATCTAGATGTGTATAAGAGACAGCCCCCATCCCTGGGATTCTCCAGGCAAGAATACTGGAGTGGGTTGCCATTTCCTTCTCCAATGCATGAAAGAGAAAAGTGAAAGTGAAGTCGCTCAGTCTGTCCGACTGTTAGCGACCCCATGGACTGCAGCCCACCAGGCTACTCCGTCCATTGGATTTTCCAGGCAAGAGTACTGGGGTGGGGTGCCATTGCCTTCCCCGACAAGTCCTCTTAAAAGTGGGTTTTTCAGTACTTACGTACTACCGTAGTACACGGTTGAATCTGCAGATGCAGAACCTCAGATACAGAATCCAACAAGAAAGTTACACTTGGATATTTGTGTAGAAGGTCAGCACATGCGCTGTTCAAGAGTAGTGGAAACAGCACAAGACTGAGGTCAGACTAATCAGGATTCAGAGCCTAACTCCCATTTTGCGACTTTTAGTCAGTCACTACCTCTTTGAGCTCTGGTTTCTCCCTCTATAGAGGAAGAAGGATACTGAGTGGTACCTACCCTAAAAAAACTATTTTGAGTTTTAAGTAGCAATATGTGCACAGAAGATACTTGAAAAGTGCTGGTTCTTTTCTTCTCTCCCACTTTCCATTGCAGAGACAATAACAACATTTTGACTCTCTTCCACTGACCTATACTTATATAATCCTCCTTTGGGGAACTAATCAAGGAATAATCAAGACTTAATAACCATTTGAAGATAACTAACACATGCAAACTTTTTTTCACTGTACTTCAGTTTACTGCATTTCACAAATATTTTGTTGTTTTAAAACCTGAATGTTTGTGGGAACCCTGCATTGAGTAAGTCTATTAGTGCCATTTTCCAACAACATTTGCTCACTTGATGTCTCTGTGTCACGTTTTGGTAATTCTTGGAATATTGCAAAATTTTTAATTATTGTTATAGTGACTTGTGATCAGTGATTTTTTTACATTACTATTGTAACTGGGGTTTGTTTTTTGTATCTTTTAATCATTTTTATATTTTTAATATAAATTTATTTTAATTGGAGGCTAATTACTTTACAATATTGTATTGGTTTTGCCATACATCAACATGAATCCGCCACAGGTGTACGTGTTCCCCATCCTGAACCCCCCTCTCACATCCTTCCCCATACCAATAATAGCAAATGAAGCAACTGACAAAGAACTAATCTCAAAAATATACAAACAATTCCTGCAGCTCAAATCCAGAAAAATAAACGACCCAATCAAAAAATGGGCCAAAGAACTAAACAGACATTTCTCCAAAGAAGACATACAGATGGCTAACAAACACATGAAAAGATGTTTTTTGTATTCTTATGATATGTACATTGTCTTTATTTTTCTTTTTTATTTTTTATTTGCCACACCATGGGGTATGTGGGATCTTAGTTCCCTGACCAAGGGTCCAACCCTCATCCCCTGCATTGGAAACATGGAGTTTTAACCACAGGGAAGTCCCTAGGATGTACAGTATCTAAAAAGACATAATACTATATTGTATATACTACAATATAGTGTAAACAATGAAAAACCAAAAAAGCTCATGAGACTTGCTTTACCATGATATTCTCTTTATTGGGGTGGTCTAGAACCAAACCCATTAATATCTCCAAGACATACCTATAGCTGCAAATAAAATAAATACATTATTAACACACCATTTATCTAGACAAACCCTTTATATTTCTCCATCTACCAGCCAAAAAAAAACCTATTTTCAGAAACTTAATTCTCAAAATAGTTTCTACAAGAAGGCCTCAGGATTAAAGGTAATAACTTATGAACATACTTTTTATACTCTTCCTACTCTTGATATGGTAGGAAGCTATTACAGCTAGATATACCTAGAGATTCACCCTCAGATTACGTATCCATAAATCTGTGACATGCATCTCTCTACTAAAGACAGTGGTTACTAAACCAGCAAAGGTAAAAATGAATTGGTATCAAAGATACAGCCTTTTCAAGCAGAGAAATCCTATGGCAAAATGTTTCAAGATAGAGGAAAAATAAAATCACTAAAGATACTAGATTAAGTTATTTTAGAAAAACTAAAAATAATTTTATATATTGCTAAAAATAAGATCACCAAGGTAAGACAGATTTATACAAAGGTCCAGTGAAATAATAATTGCAAAAAAATGAGTTTTATTCCATGTTTCAATTTTTTTTCCTTTTGTTCTTTAGAAAATCTCTAAGAATAGTCAGTAAATGTTAATTTTTACAAATAGCTAGAACTGACTACTCAAAACTCAAAAACTTGAAATGTGTCCAAGAGACCCTGATTACTGAGGCTTAAGTTATGATTGTTGTTCGGGTGCTAAGTCCTGTCTGACTCTTTGACTCCATGGACCGCAGCATGCCAGGCTCCCCTGTCCCCTACTATTTCCTGGAGATTGCTCAAATTCATGTGCATTGAGTCAGTGATGCTATCTAACCATCTCATTCTCTGCCACCCCCTTCTTTTGCCTTCAATCTTTCCCAGCAGCAGGGTTTTTTCTGAGTCAGCTCTTCGCATTGGTGGCCAAAATACTGGAGCTTCAGCATCAGTCCTTCCAATGAATATTCAGGGTTAACTTCCTTTAGGATTGACTGGTTTGATCTCCTCGAAGTTCAAGGGACTCTCAAGAGACTTCTCCAGCACCACAACTGGAAAGGATCAATTCCTTGGTGCTCAGCCTTCTTTACGGTCCAACTATCACATCCATATATGACTACTGGAAAAACCACAGGTTTGACTCTACAGACTGTGAGCAAAGTGATGTCCCTGCTTTTTAATACACAGTCTAGGTTTGTCACAGCATTTCTTCTAAAGAGCAAGTATCCTCTAATTTCATGGCTATCATCACCATCTGCAGTTTTTCTGCAGCCTAGGAAGATAAAGTCTATCACTATTTCCACATTTTTCCCCATCTGTTTGCCATGAAGTGATGGGACCGGATGCCATGATCTTAGTTTTTTGAATGTTGAGTTTTAAGCCAGCTTTTTCACTCTCTCGTCTCTCACCCTCATCAAAAGGCTCTTTAGTTCCTCTTCACTTCCTGCCATTAGAGTGGTACCATCTGCATATCTGATGTTGTTGATTATCTCCTAGCAATCTTGATTCCAGCTTGTGACTGATTCACCCAGCCTGGCATTTTGCATAATATACTCTGCATAGAAGTTAAATAAGCAGGGTGACAATATACAGTACTCTTTTCCCAATTTTGAACCATCCAGTTGTTCCATGTCCATTTCTAACTGTTGATTCTTGACTCGCATAGAGATTTCTCAGGAGACAGGTAAGATGGTCTGGTATTCCCATCTCTTGCAGAATTTTCCAGTTTGTTGTGATCCACACAGCCAAAGACTTTCACATGATCAATGAAGTAAATGTTTTTCTGGAATTCCCTTGCTGAGCAATTTGATCTCTGTGCTTCTGCCTCTTAAAAGCCAGTTTGCACACCTGGAAGTTATCTTGGTTCATGAACTGCTGAAGCCTAGCTTGAAGGATTTTGAGCATAACCTTGCTAGCATGTGAAATGAGAGCAACTGCACACTAGTTTTTGACCATTCCCGTGCACTACAGCCCAGGAGCCACAATTACTGATACCAACGTGCTCTAGGGCCGTGCTTCCCAATGAGATGCCTAAGCACTGCAACCAGAGATTAGCCCCTACTCACCGCAACTAGAGAAAAGCCAGCGCAGCAATGAAGACCTAGTACAATCAAAAATAGTGAATTAAAGTTAACCAGCCCTTGTGATGACTTGCAGCCTATTTTGCATCACCTAGCCAGTTATTTTAAAAGACTAATAAAACAGATAATAGATTAGGAGTGCTCTTGGTCAACACTTGTACTGAAGAAGGGAAGGAAGCAAGACTGGGCAGAGGTAGAAATCAAGTTGTGATGCATTCTCAGTGAAATGCCTCATACAGTGCTACAGTGAGTCTTGAGATAGGATGACCTCTTTTCCTAACCTGTCCTAAGTAAGGGTAAGAAGGCTGGGCCTTTATACCCCCACATTCATCAGTTATTGGCTAGAGGCTGTCCCAAGAGCCTCTGTCAAGGAAAACAAAGCAGGCAGAAATAACCAACATCAGAAATGATAAAGAAGATATAACTATAAAGTATATATTAAAAATAGGAAGAGATTAAGAACAATTTTATACCAATGAATTTGAAAGTGAACAAAACAGGCCAACTCCTATAAAAGCATCACTAAAACAGATTCAGACAGAAAACCTGATTACTTCTCTGGTATGCTATGATGTCCAGATCCTCCTTCAAAAATAAAGGATTTATTATCCTAATTTCTGAGAGTGCCTTCAATAGATGGCTGTCAGCCCCTTTGGGGCATTGCATTAGCTAAAGAGAATAGACTCAACTAAGATCACTCCTCTCTTCGTGACACAGAAATCCTAAATGTGTATAAAATAAATATATAAAGCAAAACAGACATATAAGGAGAAAGAGACACACCCCAGTTTAGGCTGGAAATGTCAATTCTCTTCTATAGTGAGTAATAGAAAATGCAGGCAGAAACTCAGAAAATTTAGAGATGACCTGAAAAGCATTACCAATCAAGTTAACCTAATGAAGTAGAAAACACTTCAGCAAGAGCAAAACACAGACTTGCCGCACACGCACACGGAACATTCACTAAAAGAGACACTAATCTGGGCTATAACAGAAGCCTCCCCAAATTTAAAACAACAGAAATTATACAAAGATCTTCAGACTGAAACTGAACTAAAAGAGATACCTGGAAAATACTCAAATATTAGAAATTAATGCACTTTAAAACGACCATGGGCTTAATGAAGTCTCAAAGGAAATTTTTTAACGTTTTTAACCAAATAAAAATACAACATAACAAAATTTGTAGGAGACAGAAAAGGCAGAGCGTAAAGGGAGATGTATAGCATTAAATGCATATATTAACAAAGAAAAAAGATCGAAAATCAGTAACCTAAGCTTCCACCTTAACTAGAAAAAAAAAGTTTAAATCTAAAGCAAACAGAAGATAGAAGGAAATTATTAAAGCAGAAATCAATAAAAAGATAGTTCTTCGAAAAGATCAACAATATTGATATACCTCAAACCAGGGGGGGGGGTGAGGGTGAAATGGCTGGATGGCATCACCGACTCGATGGACGTGAGTCTGGGTAAACTCTGGGAGTTGGTGATGGACAGGGAGGCCTGGTGTGCTGCAGTCCATGGGATCACAGAGAGTTGGATACGACTGAGTGACCGAACTGAACTGAGCTGAACTGGATTTTAGATAGGGTGACCAGGAGCGGCCTCTAAAAGCTGCGACCTGAAGGAACTGAGGGCAGCCCGGGGATCAGCGCGCTCAGAGGCCCTGAGGCCAGCGTGGTCCCGCTGTGTCTGCAGGGCTGCGAGGAGGCCAGCGTGGCTGGGGCGGACTGCAGAGATGGTGAAGCCAGAAGGATGAGAGGGGCGGGAGACAGAGCCTGAAGGGCCTCCAGGCAATTGGATGGATGCTGGGGGGCACTGGAGTGCTTGGGCAGCAAGGTGATGTAACTTGACTTAAATGTCAGGGGTGTGTGTGTGAGTGTGTGTGTATAAAAGCCTGAAGGGGCGCAGGCCAAGGCGGGGATGGCTGTGATGAAGTGAGCAGGTCAGCATCAGGCCTGGGTGCAGGTGGACAGAGGTAGGCTGTCCCAAATGCCTTGGGCAGAACAGGGGGCCTTGGGTCCTTAGATCCTGAGGGGGTCAGGCCTCCGGTAAGTCATCCCAAACCCCTCTCTACTGTCACCATCCCTCACCAGCCACCTCAGTTTGAAACCACAGTTCGTTTTTTTTTTTTCAAACTTTAAACTTTTTATTTTGTATCGGGACATAGCTGATTAAGAGTATTGTGATAGCTTCAGATGAGCAGTGAAGGGATTCAGCCATGCTTGTACTTGCATCCGTTCTCCCCCAGACTCCCCTCCCTTCCAGGCTGGCACATAATGCTTGAGGAGAGTTCCATGTGCTCGGCAGTAGGTCCCTGCTGGTTATCCACTTTGAATATAATAGTGGAAACCACAATTTTAACTTACATCTCTGTCATTGTCAGCCACCACTGCCTCCGATGGCTCACCAAGTCCCGCCCCAGCTCTGAGACAACTGGCTTTTTCTGCACCCCTACCTCAAGGATCTCCAAGCATCTGGATGTGTGGGTCCTGAATTCCCCGTTCACCCACTCAAAACCTTGGCTTCCCTCCCCTGCCGAAATCCCGGTACCCTGAGGTCAAACACCTTCGCTTTCCAGCCCCACCTGGGTAAGAATCCTCCTCTTACCCTTCGCCCCCAAGGCTAGCCTAAGTGTTCTAAACTGACCCTCGAAGAACGATGGTTGCTTTTGGTAGGTGTGATTGTGATATTTTGGTGTTAGCTTTTAAGTCCATCTGTCAGAGATTCAGAGATTCAATCTGAATATTTACAGGTGAAATGATACGATGTCTGACGATTTCCTTTAAAACACACCAACCAAAAATCAATAAATACATAATAGAAAAGGTTGGGGGAAAGGAAAGAAGATGGGATTGGTGATTATAGGGCCTGGGTGTCTCTGAGGATCCATTTGTACCCTTCTCTCCACATTTACAAATTTGGAACCTTTCATAATGAAAAAAAAAAAAAGTAAAAATCAAGAAAAGAAGAACACAGCCCTGCTGGGGCCTTCAGAGGCTGCCTGCTGCTCTCGGGATGAAATCCAAACACCTCCAGAAAGTGAGTAACAAGGTAGGCACAGCCCACGGACACTGTTTGGAATCCCTGGCTCCAAAAGCAAACAGACGTAATTGATTTTATCATTGATTTAAAATCCCGTACAGACAGTACAAGGGCTTCCCTGTGTAGCTCAGTGGAGAATAACCTGCCTGCCAGTGCAGGAGACCTGGATTTGACCTCTGGGTCGGGAAGGTCCCCTGGAGGAGGGCATGGCAACCCACTCCAGGATTCTTGCCTGGACAGTTCCACAGACAGAGGAGCCTGGGGGGCTACAGTCCACGGGGTTGCAGAAGAGTCTGACACCACTTAGAGTAAGCGACAACAGACGGTGCAACCCCCTCTTCCCTGGACCAGAGAGGACAGCTCCCTCTGCCCCTCCCCTGTACGCCCGGCCATCTTTGCCCTGGCACCTGACCCCAGGGTCCCTTTAGCCATCCCAAATGGCCTCTGTTCCCAAGGGAACCATGACCAGTTTTCTTGCCTCAGTGCCTTGTTTGATGCTGTTCCCTCTGCCTGGAGGACTTTATTTTCAGTTTTTTACCTGCTAACTTCTTTTCCTGAAGACTTGGCGCAAGCATCACCTCTTCCAGGAAGCCCTCCCTGACTGCCCCTACTGCAATTGCTGCCCTGTTCCCACTCTACTAGGAGAACCCATCTCTGTTCCTGCTGGAAGGTTGGGGACCGGGTCATCTTGTTCACTGTTGCAAGCCAGGCCTTGCACACAGTTGTTTAGACGCTCAGTCATTTCCGACCCTTTGTGACCCCATGGACTGTAGCCCGCCAGCCTCCTCTGTCCATGGGATTTTCCAGGCAAGACTACTGGAGTGGGTTGCCATTTTCTTCAAAGTGGGGACTCAATGAATATTTGTTGAAGAAATACATGAAATCGTGTTCCTATTTCCATTTCAGTATGAAGCAGACCCATTCTCACCACCTCCCAATCTTGCCGGCCTTGGGAAGAAACATCTGTTAACTGTTCAACAGCAGCTTGAAGCTTTTAGCCAGTTGTAGGATGAGGCCACTCAGTCTAGCCAGATCCTGGAAGCCTCAAACACCCAGAATGCAAACCCTTTCCTGGAGGGAGATGTCCCTGCCCCTCGCCTCTTGATCTGCCGTCTGAGGGTCTCCGAGGCTGTAGCGCCTGAAGGTGCGGGGCGCCTCTGAGGCTTCCTCCCACCTGTACCTCGTTGGGAAGTGAGAATTGGGGGGTGGTTCCTGGAACTGGAGACCCTCCCTCCCCTGGGGGCCTCACTCCAGCCCCAGCGGTGCCTGTTTGCTGACCTTGGAGCCAAGGTTGGCTCAGTCCTTGCTGGAGAATAAACCTCCCTCCCTCCAACCCAATGCATGGTTTTCACTTAAATCCCACTTTGTTTGAAGAAGCAGCTGTTAGTGATGTAGATCTGAACACATCAAAAGATGTCCCTGGTACAGACGAAATTGAGAAATGAACGTGTCGCTAACCGTGTCTGTAATCGGCTCCCCTCCTGTAATCAGCACCTTGGGGCTTGTGCAGGGCGGCTAGGGTGCGTAGAGGGTGGTGGTGTGGGTTTTTAAAGTTAACATGTGGGAGGAGTGGGGTTATTGGGAGTTAATCCTCTTTATGCTTCTGGAGTATTTCATTTTCTGAAGCTGTGAACATGCGTTAATTTAGAATCAGAAAAATTGTACTTGCAGAAGCCAAGCCTGGGGTGATGAGACATATCTTAATTTAAAACGGTTCTGGGTTCACGAAAGATGCTCAACAGTAAAGCTTGACTAGATCTATCTAGGAAAGGATAGAAAAAACCAAAGGGCCTATAACGCCCCAACCAGAGAAAGTAACTCAGTGCCGTTAACTAAACATGGCCCGGCGGGTCCCTTAGGTGGGTTTCTGCCACCTGACATCCAGGGAAGGGTCTCATGCTGTGTGGAAAGCAGCAGCACTGGCCTAAGGTTGAGGGGAGGGGTATCAGCTTATTAGCCCCCCAAATGGGTGATGTTTGTCTAAGTAACCAGTTGGGCTTTCTCTGGATCTCACACTTGGAGACTGGGTGAAGAAAGGTACTGACTGACTTTGGCGCCTAATTCAAAGCCTCCAGCTTGGTGTTCTCCTCCTCCTGGTGAAGGATGATGGGGTAGCCAGCGCTCCTGGTGCTACAAATAGCCATGGGAGGGGAAGGAAGCATGTTTGAGCTGTGAGGAGGGAAGCTTGTGAAAGCCAGAAGGACTGGCTCTGCAGCTGGCTTTGCAGAACGTCCCCAGATGAAGTGGCGTGGCCACATCTGTGACTTTCAAACTGCTTTGGGGAGAGGGGAGGACTCTGATCTGAAGTCGAGCTTTATCTCCTTATGCCATCTGATATTGGCCTTCCACTCGATTTTTGTTTTCTTTCTTTTTTGGCTGCACCACACATCTTTCAGGATCCTAGTTCCTCCACCAGGGATTGAACCCACAGCAGTGAAACTGTGGAGTCCTAACCACTGGACTGCCAGGGAATCCCCGTTGACAGTTGATTTGAAGGAAAGCGGTGACCATCTTAAACTTGCTACTTCCCAATTACCTTACGGCCATACCTTCTGGGACGTGGCAGAAGGATGCGTGGTTCCCATGGCAACAGTCCTAGAATGAGGCCTTGCCTTGGGTCTCCCCAGAAGCAAAAGCATTTCATCCCCGTGTACCAAATCAGCCTCCTGTGCGCATTCAGACAGCCTCACGAACTAAGCTGGCGGGGCTCAGTTAACAGCGAGATGCAGCAATGAGGTGGCAACACAGAGCGTTTCAGAAGCGGCCTCTGCTATTTCCATTGCCTAAAGTGTGTGCGTTCCTGTTTTCCAACACCTCCCCCACGTGTTAGGTGCCAGCCACGGTGGAGACTTGGTGTTTCCTAATCTGATTTTGTTACAGATTATCGGCTGCAAAGCTCAGTGAACCAAACCATGGCGTGGCAGTCAGACCTAGGCTGATTTCCTGGCTCTGGAGCTTAACGGCTGCGGGCACTTTGGCAAATGGTGCCTGAGATGATTTCCCCACTTGCGAAACAGGGCTCTCTCTCCCTTGCTGTTAATGTTACTTCATTAATTTTTTTAATTGTCATGCAGTTGATTCACAATGTTGTTACTTTCAGGTGTACAGCAAAGTGCTTCAGTTATACATATATGTGTGCGTTCAGTCGCTAGGTTGTGCCTGATTCCTCGCAACCCCATGGACTGCAGCACAACAGGCTTCCTTGTTCTTCACTATCTCCTGGAGTTGCTCAAATTCATGTTCGTTGAGTCAGTGATGCTATCTAACCATCTCGTCCTCTGTCGTCCCCTTCTTTACCTCAAACCAGGGGGGGGGGGGGGAAGGAATAGACATAAATAACCAATATAATGAATGAAAGGGAAGACATCACTACTGATCCCACTGACATTAAAGCCATACTTTTTTAAAAATATGAGGAATTATCTATGCCCATGAATTCAATAAATTAGATTAAATGGACCAAATCCTTAAAAGATTTGTTGTTGTTCAGTCACAAGTCATGACCGACTCATTGTGACTCCAACAGATTGTAGCATGCCAGGCTCCTCTGTCCTCTACTACCTCCCAGAGTTTGCTCAAATTCATGTCCAGAGTGTTGGTGATCCTATCTAGCCATCACTTCTCTGCTGCACCTTTCTCCTTTTGCCTTCAATCTTTCCCAGTATCAGGCTCTTTTCCAGTGAATTGGCTCTTTGCATCAAGTGGCCAGAGTACTGAAGCTTCAGCTTCAGCAACAGTCCTTCCAATGAATATTCAGGACTGATTTCCTTGAGGATTGACTGGTTTGATCTCAAAGTTCAAGGGACTCTCAAGAGTCTTCTCCAACACCACAACTGGAAAGCATCAATTCTTCGATGCTCAGCCTTTTTATGATCCAATTCTCACATCTGTACATGACTACAGGAAAAATCATAGCTTTGACTATATGGACCTTTGTTTGCAAAGTGATGTGAATTTAATATACTGTCTAGGTTTAGTCATAGCTTTCCTTGAGTAAGCATCTTTTAATTTCATGGTTACAGTCACCATCCACAGTGATTTTGGAGCCCAAGAAAAGAAAATCCTTCACTGCTTCCAATTTTTCCCCTTCTATTTGCCATGAGGTGATGAGACTGGATGCCATGATCTTAGTTTTCTGAATGTTGAGTTTCAAGCCAGTTTATTCACTCTCCTCTTTTACCCTCATCAGGAGGCTTTTTAGTTCTTCTTCAGTTTCTGCCATTAAAAGATACAAACTACCAAAACACACCTAAGGAGAAATCAATAAACACTATATCTATTTTTTAAAGTTAAATTTTCGTATTAGAAACAAACTTTCCACCAAAGAAAACTCAATGGAGCAGATGGTTTCACTAGCAAATTTTACAAACATCTAAGAAATAATACCTATTCTATCCAGTATCTTGAAGAAAAAGAAGAGGAAGGACTATTTCATAACTCTTTTTAAAAGGTCAATATTCTCTAATTCTAAAACCAGACAAAGACATTATAAGAAAATAAAACTACAGGCCAATATCCCTCATAACACATATATAAAAATCCTCAACAAAACAGTAGCAAATTTTGTGCACAAATATGTAAAAAAGATAATATATCATTACTGAGTGTTTTTCATCCCAGAATGCAAAACTAATTTACTATTTGAAGGGGAAGAAAGCAATATAATTTACCATACTATTAAGTCAGAAAAACCATTTTATCCTCTCAACAGACACAGAAAGATAATTTGACAAAATCTAACATCCACTGTCAATTAAAAAAAAAAAAAACTAAGTAAACTATGAATAGAACCTCCTTAACCTATTCAAGGGCATTACCTGTCTCTNAAAGCAATATAATTTACCATACTATTAAGTCAGAAAAACCATTTTATCCTCTCAACAGACACAGAAAGATAATTTGACAAAATCTAACATCCACTGTCAATTAAAAAAAAAAAAAACTAAGTAAACTATGAATAGAACCTCCTTAACCTATTCAAGGGCATTACTTAAAAAAAAAAAAAAAACTACAGCTAACACATACTTAATGGTGGGAGACTGAATGCTTTCCCTCTAAGATTAGATACAAGGTAAGGATGTCCTCTCCCAATGATAATTTTTAACATAATACAAGAAATCTTTTTTTATATCTGTTTTAATATAAGATCTTCTTTGAAATATAGTTGATTTACCATATTGTGCTGGAAACCTTCATTAAAGTAATAAGCCAAGAAAAGAAAAGAGAAGGCATACAGATTGGAAAGGAAGAAATAAAACAGTCCCTATTAGCAGATGACACAGTAGTCTAGAAAATCTATACACACACAAGCTCCTAGAACTAAGTGAATTCAGCAAGTTCAGCAGGATACGAGGTCAACACAAAAATATCAATCATATTTCTATATAAATGCAATGAGCAATTAGAAAGTGAAATTCTTTTAAATATCACTTAAAATAGATCCCCAAAATGAAATTCTTCTGTAAAATATAACAAAGCATGCATAGGATCTGTATGCTGAAATCTATGAAAGAGTGATGAAAGAAATAAAGGAAGAAATAAAAGTAAAGACATTGTGTTCATAGACTGGAAGACCCAACCTAGTAAAGATGTCAACACTCCCCAAAGTGACGTATAGATTTAGTAACATCCCTATCAAAATTCCAACAGTATTTTTTAGACATAGATGATTATAAACTTTATATGAAAGAGTAAAGGAACTAGAATAGTTTCAAATAATTTTGGAAAAGATGGCAAAGTTGAAGGTCAAACTCCTGATTTTAAGACATTATGAAGCTATAATAATCAGGATAATGTGGGACTTGCAAAAAGACAAACACACAGATCAATGGAACAAAAAAGAAAGTCCAAAAATAAACCCACACAAATACAGCTGTTTGATCTTTGACAAAAGTTTAAAAGTGGTTCAGTGGAAGGCGGTCTTTGAAATAAACAGTACTGTTAGAATATTTGGTCATCCGTATGCAAAGAAAAAAAAGAAGCTTGTCCTAAACCTCACACCTCATACAATAATTAACTCAAAATGGATTATAACCTTAAATGTAAAATATAGAACTATGAAACTTTTGAAGAAAACATATAACAATACATTCATGAACTACAGTAAGCAAAGAGTTCTTAGAAATAAGACCAATAGTATGATCCATAAAAGAAAACAGTCTAAATTTAAAATCATTTTCTTTGCCAAAAACGCCTTCAAGAGAATGAATAGACAAGCTACATATGCAATGGAAATATTTGCAAATCATATATTCAACAGACATATCCAGAAAGTATAAAATGTAAAAGAACTCTCAAAACTAAATAACCCAATTTAAAAGTGAGAAAATACTTGGACACTGCCCCAAAAAAAGATATATGAATAGCAACTAAGCTCATGAAAAGACACTCAACGTCATTTGCCATTAGGGAAATGAATATTAAAATCATGGAAAGATACTACTACATGCCTATTACTGTACTTAGAGACTTACATTTGTTTCAGTTTTAGTAAATAGGGTTAAACATAGTAAACAGATCTTTCAAAATGAGATTCTGGCTTTGAATAATCACAACCTAAGTTTCTCAAGTAAATGGATGACCAGAAATCTTCCCGATAAAGTTGAAATACTTAAGCATTGGTTGTTGCTATTTGCTAAGTCACTTCAGTTGTGTCCGACTCTGCTGCTGCTGCTGCTAAGTCACTTCAGTCTGGCAAAGTAATGTCTCTGCTTTTGAATATGCTATCTAGGTTGATCATAACTTTCCTTCCAAGGAGTAAGTGTCTTTTAATTTCATGGCTGCCATCACCATCTGCAGTGACTTTGGAGCCCAAACAAAGTCTGACACTGTTTCCCCATCTATTTGCCATGAAGTGATGGGACCGGATGCCATGATCTTCGTTTTCTGAATGTTGAGCTTTAGGCCAACTTTTTCCACTCTCCTCTTTCACTTTCATCAAGAGGCTCTTTAGTTTCTCTTCACTTTATGCCATAAGGCTGGTGTCATCTGCATATCTGAGGTTATTGATATTTCTCCCGGCAATCTTGATTCCAGCTGGTGCTTCTTCCAGCCCAGCATTTCTCATGATGTAATCTGCATATAAGTTAAATAAGCAGGGTGACAATATACAACCTTGACATACTCCTTTCCTAATTGGAACCAGTCTGTTGTTCCATGTCCAGTTCTAACTGTTGCTTCCTGACCTGCATATAGGTTTCTCAAGAGGCAGGTCAGGTGGTCTGGTATTCCCATCTCTTTCAGAATTTTCCACAGTTTATTGTGATCCATATAGTCAAAGGCTTTGGCATAGTCAATAAAGCAGAAATAGATGTTTTTCTGGAACTCTTTTGCTTTTTCCATGATCCAGCGGATGTTGGCAATTTTATCTCTGGTTCCTCTGCCTTTTCTAAAACCAGCTTGAACATTTGGAAGTTCACGGTTTAGGTGACATCATTACCAGATGACCCAGTTTTGACTCCCTAGAGATAAGCCATCTTCAATATCATTGGCACAGGTATAATTTTGGTCTATGACTGTATGGACTGAACTACCTTTCCCGCCACCCAAATCCATATGTTGAAGCTCTAACCCAAAATGTGATTATATTTGGAGATAGGGCCTTTAAGAATGTAATTAAGGTTGAATGAGGTTATAAGAGTAGGATCTTAATAGAATCGGACTGATATAAGAAGAGGAAAAGACATGAGTTTGTGGCTATGTGAAAACATAGCAAGAAGTCTGCAGTCTACAAGCCAGGAAGAGAGGTCTCACCAGAAACCAACCCTACTGGTACCCTAATATTGGACTTCTAGCCTTCAGAACTGTGAGAAAATAAATTTATATTGTGTAGGTCACCCAGTCTACAACATGTAGTTATGAGAACCCAAGCCAACTAATTCAATAAACTAAAAAAAAATCTTCCTCTTTTACTTCCTTTAAAAACCCCACTGAAATCTTCATATACTGAACTCTTCATACAATGAGATTCTATATGATTTTGCTTTTCACTAAATTTCATCGTTGTAGTCATATGTGCACACTGTAAGAAAAACAGTATAAGGCAACCCCCTCCCCCCCCCTTTTTTTCTACTACAAATAGATTTTCTATGTATCAGTTTGGTTATGTGTCAATTCCTATATCTTCGTTAGTTATGGTTTATCTCTATTAGTCAGCTCAGGCTGCCACAACAAAATGTCATAGATTAAGTGACTGAAGCAACATTTATCTTCTCACAGTTCTAGAGGCTAGAATCCCTGATTAAAGCTCCAGCCAATTTGGTTTCTGGTAAGAGGGCTTGCAGGCTGCTGCCTTCTCATCAGCTCTTCACCTGGCACTTCCTCCATGCCTGTGCTCTCTACTGTTTCTGCTTATAAGACACTAATCTCACTGGGTCAGGGTCTCACCCTTATGACTTCATTTAACCTTAGAGGCCTCATCTCCAATACAGGCACACTAGATGGCTAGATGGCATCACAGACTCGATGGACGTGAGTCTGAGTGAACTCCGGGAGATGGTGATGAACAGGGAGGCCTGGCGTGCTGCAATTCATGGGGTCGCAGAGTCGGACACTGAGCGACTGAACTGAACTGAGGGATTCAAACCACAACACATGTATTTTGAGGGAAACATTCAGTTCATAACCATCTCTAAACATAACCTGCCTTTCTAGGCTATCATTTAATAAAATGTTAGAGCTCCCAAATTCCAGCAAAAGAGAGAGACAGTAAAAATCTGTTTGGTACATAAACACAGAGATAAAATGCAGCATTTTTAAAGTAAGTCAATGCTCCACAATGCCATTCAAGTGCTACAGAAGACTTGGTCAGAGAAAATAAAATGTAAATTACAGGAATGATCTTGAGGAGTTTCAGAGGCTAGATCTATACCTGAAAGATCAGGCAAGGTGCAATGAAAGCAGAGTTCTCAATCACCTGGGCACTGGAGGTAATCTGGGAACAGATTGGGTGCTACTGGGTGGTCTTCTGGGGAAATAATATTTCAAAAACAGAACTCCCCAGCTGAGAGAGATGCAAACTGCTTTCCTTTTAATTTAGTCAACATATGGTCACACAGTAATCTCAGCTATGATCTGTGCTTTACCACATTCCATGGAAAATCTACTGTAGACAATTACATCCAAAAAATAGGTATCTTAATAGGTAGCCACAAAAGGAACATTCCCAAACCACTCCTTGGGAATCTACTCTCCAGCCAACATAATATAGAAAAGACTTCTTAGGTTTCACAAAATGTTACTACAAGTAAGAGGTACTAGACTATGTGAAACAGTACTATGTATATACTTTAACTACAGTTGTTTTAATCTGTCCCCTTTTATCTTCAACTCAATTGCCAGATTTATCTTTCCAGAACTCCACTGCTCCACTATTAAAAATTGCCCCTCTGGCCTCCTGAGTCAGGTATAAACTCCTTCACGTAGGAATTAAGCAAAATCCCCACAAAACCCACCATATTCAACTTTATCTTCACTACCAATCACCACATTTGCCCCCAAAAAGATGCTTGTTGCTGCTCCTTGCCTGATGTGAAAGCTCTTCTACCCTCTCTCCTCTCCACTTGGCACCCACAGCCTTTTCATTCTGTGTGTGTCACCTCCTTCACGAAGCATTCTCTGATGACATCATACACACATGGATTCTTCCGCCAGCCAATAATTACGCATTAGGAACCATTATTCCAAGGACTTCCCTGGTGGTCTTGTGGTTAAGAATCTGCCTTTATTGGCAGGGGCCCCGGGTTTTTGATCCCAGTCAGGGAACATGGGAACTAAGATCCCACATGAAGAGGAGTAACGAAAGGCTGAGAGCCACAACTACTGGGCCCTTGCAGGACAAGAAGACCCAGTGAAGCCAGAGAAAAATAAAAGTGCATTAAAAAAAAAAAAAAAGAACCATTATTCCAGAAGCTGAGAGGGCTCCTTCCTCCTAATTCGTTTTGTCCACCACTGCCTGTGACTTAGATTTAATCTTAATACTGTCCTAGTCTCTCAATGAGTCACTTAATTCTATCAGTGGAAAAGGCTCCTAAAATGCTCTTTTTACTAGTTGGTTCTTGCATGCAATATCAGTTTTAACTGTTGGTAATTTGTCCTTAGGAAGCCAAATATACACATTATGTATCTTTCATGGCACATGGTGAAGGGCTACCTTAATATTAACTGATGTTAAATATCCTTTCACTTGTAGACCTTGTTAATACTTTCTGAAGGATAGAAGGAAAGTTTCAGTTGCCTCAATTTGTCCTTAATTTTAACTTTAGACAAATATTTATGGAGTTCCTACTATGTATCAGATACAAGTATAAATATTCTTTTACTCTAGGGCCTTAATCATGGGTGTCTCCCCAGCAACTTCTGTTTTACCAGCAACTTCTGTTTTAATAGTGTGGTAAATGAGACTCAGGTGATGAACAAATAAACAAGTAGTAGGTGGGCAAGGTAATTTCAGAGCATGATAATCTCTACGGAGAAGATAAAACGGAATTAATACCACATACTATGCAGCTGTTTACAAATGTGAAGATTTGTTATCAGCAGAGTCAAGTGACACCATCAGCGTGGCTTGGTGGTAAAGAGGGTATCTCTGGAGGCAGATGTTTTGGGCTCACCACCCTGCCTCCCCCGCTCCCTGTGTGGCTCTCAACAAAGAATTTAACCCTCCCCGCTTCCTCTTTCCCATCCCGCATGAGGTGAATCGAGGATTACAGAATTGATACGTGAAGTGTTTGGTGCTGTGCCTGGCAACTCGGGAAGCGGGTCGGTAACTGTTAGTAAACATTACCGTTGGTCACGTAAACTCACCTGATGCTAAAGGCAGGTGAGAACCTCAGGCTCGCTCGGTCCCGAGCCCCGCCCAGGTGCGCGCCCGCCCGCCGAGGCAGGTAGTCGAGCAGGGCTGAGGAGGGCGGAGTTCTGACCTTGAACTGAGGTCCTGGGAGGCTGAGGGGTCAGGGCCCCCTCTCCTTCTGCGAGGGCAGACGGAGCTGGGCAGGCGGGCCACGGCTGCCGAGTCCAGTGGGCGGCGGAGCCCCATCCCTGCCTCAGGCGGAAGGCCTCGAGGACTCGGACCTGCTCACCCCGCGCCCCGCGGGGGCCGGGGGGCGGGCCGGGCTCTCCCTCCACACCCGCCCCTCAGAGCGCGGGCGAGGCGCCAGCCCCACAGACCTCCTGGCCCCGCCCCCAGCCCAACGGCGGCCCGCGGGGCGCACCGCCCACCCAGGGTGCGAGGCCGCGGGCGGGCTCGCGCGGCGATTGGCCGGGAGGGGTGCGAGGGGCACGCGGGCGGGGGCTGGGGGCGGGCACATGCGCGCAGGCAGCGCGGCCGGCACGCGGCGCTCGCGCTCGCAGCTTAAATGAGCCTGGGCTTCCAGCGCCCCGCACTTCACCCGGGTCTGCGCTGCGGCCGCAGGCGGAGCGGTCGGTCCCGGTGCCGGCCCAGGCGTCCGCACTCCTGGGCTCCCAGGCGGTCGATGGGACGGAGCGCCGTGGAGCAGGAGGCGGCGGCCGTCGGGGGGCTGGATCAGCGCGAGAGCCCGCCGGGGGGCTCGGGCATGGCGGGCCGCAGGACCTGAGCCCTGCCCCGCGAGGAGCAACCTGGTGGCGGGCGATGGGGACGGAGCGGGGCTGCAGCCGCGCCGAGCCGTGAGCGCCCCGCTTCCGCCGCCGCAGCTGCCGCCTCCTCATCGCCGCCTCGGCCCCTCGCGAAGCGCCGGGCCGCTTGGGATCATGGCCCTGGAGCAGCTCTGCTCGGTCCTCAAAGGTAAGCGCCCGGGGCCGCGGACGGCGCCCCCTGCGGGCGAGACCGGCCTCTTCGCGTCCCTGCCCGGCGCCTGGCGCCCGACGCGCCCCTTTGTCTGGCACGAGCGGACCGCGGATCCCCGCTCCCTCCGGGATCCACTTGTTCCCCGAGCGCTTCTTCCCAGCCCTCTGTGTGTGCCTTGGCGGGGCACCCGGGAAGCGCATCGGGACTCGGCGGCCCGGCCGGCCTGCGAGCTGTGCCCTCGCGCTTCTTCCTCGGAATTCCGTATATCGCTTTGCAAAGTTGTAGGGTTCGTGTGAGTGGAGCGAAGGCCGCTCTTTTCAGCATTAGTAACAGAAAGTCAGTCCAAGCGAACAATAAAAAGCCTAGCTAAGGCGTCGCGGAGCGGTTCTCGAAAAGCCCCGCGGTGACGGGCGGCGAAACGGCCTGCCCGCCGGCCGGGTCCCACCTGCTGCGGCCGCGGAGGCTGCGGCACCACTGCGGGCGCCGCGACCCGGCCCGGGCCGGAGACGCTGCTCGGGGCTGTGCCCCGGCGCTTCCCGGGACCTCAGATACCCTGCCGCCGTTGTCTGATTTTTTCTGATTTGTTGTACCGGGAAATAAAACGGTCGGCTTGCCAAGTACGCAAAGCTCCAAAACATACTACAGCTGCTTTGCATTTTGCAGGAGGTGTATTATTAGATTAAAATTTATGTACATGGATAATTAAGATTGTGATACAAAGTTGTTTCTGAAATCGAACTGAATTAATCCTTTTTTTTTGGCCCTCGGAGGAAAACACCACTACCAATAAAAGGCTTCTCTTTTCTGCTACTGACTTAGATTGAAAACTGAATAGCTGTGTATTTGTAATGTTACGAAATGTTCTCTTTTTCAAAATATTGGGTAAGGCGTTAAGGCATTGACTAGCGGTACCATATATCGCTTTTCATTGTGTCTTAATATTTGTACAGTGAAAAATGTTGGGTTTTTCCCACCCATTAACACTTTTGAATTTTGTTTCACTGGAAAATTCAGTATGATTTTGCATTAAATTTTAATTGCAAAAATTACTCCATATATTTCTAAATTTATAATTGAGATATCAGCAATTTAGCTCTCCACTGTATGTGTATAATTTGTACAAAGGTAACCTAGGACTTTGTTTCGCAGTCACTCCATAAATCATTAATGATTTCCTCATTATATTAAAATGTTAAAACTCTGAAATTAATTTCTATAGTCTTTCCTGTCTGTAATTCCCAATTTACATCGCCATCCCTTGGAAATTAAGATTTTGTTTTACTTTTTCAAAATAATCATTCGCACAGTAGGGTTTGTGGTAGTGCTCCTTATCTGAATTTGCTTCGTTGTCCTCATTCCCTTAGGATGTTCAGTATAATAAGAACATTCCATCTGAGTAGCCCCCCTCTGGGGAGAAATCACGTAGATCTGCTACGCAGCTTTACCTGCAGAACTTGAGGAAACTGAGCTGGATAGGACGGAATCTCTGATACTCCTGGAATGGTGACGGGTTTTGCAGCTTTTCTGCCTTTGCGTTTGTCGTTGGTACACACTGCCCTCTCTGGCCACCAGCGTGAAGCATTTAGTGTTTGCACCTTTCAGGAAAGGATTCTGTGGTTGATGGCAGAGCTACAGTGGAAACAATGAATTTCAGTAATACCTGGCTTTTCTTTTTTTCATGTTATGCAGCCTACACTATTTTTACATGCTGGTGTATTTTTAAAGTTCAGACTAACTTGTTGTTAGGCTTACTAGAGAGAAAGCAAGCTATTTTTTAAGTCTTCTACAGTTCATGGGTATGTGCTTGTACATAGAAGGAATCCCTCTGGGAAGATCAAGAAATTAACAAAAGTTGATTCTGAGAAAAAGATATAAGAGACTGAGAAATAAAAGGAAGACTTCCGTTTCACTGCCCACCCATTTGTATCACTTGATTTTTTCAAAACAAAATGCATGTGTTACCTATACAAACATTGGTGTTTTTAATCTTAAAAAAATTACATTTTGAAAAAATACTGGCTTTTTCTGGTGCTTCCATTCATTGTGTGCACCAGTGCATGAAAAAGTAGCTCTTGAGGTGTACATTAACATTGAAGAGGTTCTTATCAGAAGCAGTTATTTAACATCTGCATAATTACAGATATTACCTACCAAAAGCCTTGTTTGGAATATTATGGTCAGTTTCTGCTAAAACAAATCAGCCATAATGAGTGTGTGGAATTTTAAGTAGAAGGTAATTTTCTTTAAGATGCCATTGATTCTTGGTTTTACTTTCAGCAGTAAGAACAAAAGGATAACTCTACTAGGTTTTTAAACCTTTCCTATATTGTTAAAATTGAATAATTCACTTTTAACGGTTTATGATCACTCCAAGTCTAATAAAATTTGACTTGTCTTTTATCAAAATTAAGTATCATGGTCACATAAAAATATTAGGCTTATAAACCCATTTTTCACTGTTCATATTCATTCTGCAGACTTGTGCAGGAGAATCCTTTACTCAGTTATATTTAAATCTGTATAAACTGGTTAAATTTATGGTGTCACAGTGCGCAGCTGGCACTGCATTTTAAAAATCTTATTTGAGACTGTGACAAATAACTCATGTCCTTCATTCTTAAGTCTTTTTCAAGAAATTAAACAATACAGAAAAATAAGTACCATAATGAAAAGTTATCCTTTAAAGAGGGAAGTTTTTAAAGATAGATAGCCTTGATAAAAGCTAACTTTATTCCCCCTCACCAGGAGTTGGAGAAAATGTTTTATTAGTACAGCTGAGAAATCTGACTAAATGTTGGTTTTATTATAATTTGATAGTTTGATTACTTAAATCCAATTATCTGTTTTGAAACCAAACTGACCTTTTAGGAAAAACGTACAGTGCTGTAATACACACACATGCACATTACAAGTCCAAATCAAAGCCATTTTTCAAAGTCCATTTAGGAATAAGATAGAAAAAGGATCATTATATAAGTAAAGCTCATTATCTAAAATTCTAAAGAATAATTCAAGTACTGCTCTTGGTTACTACCCATTCAGCACAATCCCCTGTCATTTTAAAATTTATGATTCTTCAGAATAAGTTATTATTTTTTTAATGTGTCCCTGGGGCACTTTGAGATCCCACTTAGTGTGATCTTTAAGTTGCAAAGGGGAATCATAAGGTAAAAAGTTTCCAAACTCTCCTTAACGGAACTCCTTCAAAGGAACTCTTGGTGGAGAGAGGAGAGGTAGGTCTTAAAACTCAGCAAAAGCAAACAGGGTTGCTTTGATTGCTGTGGGGCCTCACCCTCTCAGTCGCTCATCAGAGTGACCCAGATTAACTGACACTTATTAGCATATTTGTTCATAAAATTACAGGGTGTACTAATCTNTGGCACGAGCGGACCGCGGATCCCCGCTCCCTCCGGGATCCACTTGTTCCCCGAGCGCTTCTTCCCAGCCCTCTGTGTGTGCCTTGGCGGGGCACCCGGGAAGCGCATCGGGACTCGGCGGCCCGGCCGGCCTGCGAGCTGTGCCCTCGCGCTTCTTCCTCGGAATTCCGTATATCGCTTTGCAAAGTTGTAGGGTTCGTGTGAGTGGAGCGAAGGCCGCTCTTTTCAGCATTAGTAACAGAAAGTCAGTCCAAGCGAACAATAAAAAGCCTAGCTAAGGCGTCGCGGAGCGGTTCTCGAAAAGCCCCGCGGTGACGGGCGGCGAAACGGCCTGCCCGCCGGCCGGGTCCCACCTGCTGCGGCCGCGGAGGCTGCGGCACCACTGCGGGCGCCGCGACCCGGCCCGGGCCGGAGACGCTGCTCGGGGCTGTGCCCCGGCGCTTCCCGGGACCTCAGATACCCTGCCGCCGTTGTCTGATTTTTTCTGATTTGTTGTACCGGGAAATAAAACGGTCGGCTTGCCAAGTACGCAAAGCTCCAAAACATACTACAGCTGCTTTGCATTTTGCAGGAGGTGTATTATTAGATTAAAATTTATGTACATGGATAATTAAGATTGTGATACAAAGTTGTTTCTGAAATCGAACTGAATTAATCCTTTTTTTTTGGCCCTCGGAGGAAAACACCACTACCAATAAAAGGCTTCTCTTTTCTGCTACTGACTTAGATTGAAAACTGAATAGCTGTGTATTTGTAATGTTACGAAATGTTCTCTTTTTCAAAATATTGGGTAAGGCGTTAAGGCATTGACTAGCGGTACCATATATCGCTTTTCATTGTGTCTTAATATTTGTACAGTGAAAAATGTTGGGTTTTTCCCACCCATTAACACTTTTGAATTTTGTTTCACTGGAAAATTCAGTATGATTTTGCATTAAATTTTAATTGCAAAAATTACTCCATATATTTCTAAATTTATAATTGAGATATCAGCAATTTAGCTCTCCACTGTATATGTATAATTTGTACAAAGGTAACCTAGGACTTTGTTTCGCAGTCACTCCATAAATCATTAATGATTTCCTCATTATATTAAAATGTTAAAACTCTGAAATTAATTTCTATAGTCTTTCCTGTCTGTAATTCCCAATTTACATCGCCATCCCTTGGAAATTAAGATTTTGTTTTACTTTTTCAAAATAATCATTCGCACAGTAGGGTTTGTGGTAGTGCTCCTTATCTGAATTTGCTTCGTTGTCCTCATTCCCTTAGGATGTTCAGTATAATAAGGACATTCCATCTGAGTAGCCCCCCTCTGGGGAGAAATCACGTAGATCTGCTACGCAGCTTTACCTGCAGAACTTGAGGAAACTGAGCTGGATAGGACGGAATCTCTGATACTCCTGGAATGGTGACGGGTTTTGCAGCTTTTCTGCCTTTGCGTTTGTCGTTGGTACACACTGCCCTCTCTGGCCACCAGCGTGAAGCATTTAGTGTTTGCACCTTTCAGGAAAGGATTCTGTGGTTGATGGCAGAGCTACAGTGGAAACAATGAATTTCAGTAATACCTGGCTTTTCTTTTTTTCATGTTATGCAGCCTACACTATTTTTACATGCTGGTGTATTTTTAAAGTTCAGACTAACTTGTTGTTAGGCTTACTAGAGAGAAAGCAAGCTATTTTTTAAGTCTTCTACAGTTCATGGGTATGTGCTTGTACATAGAAGGAATCCCTCTGGGAAGATCAAGAAATTAACAAAAGTTGATTCTGAGAAAAAGATATAAGAGACTGAGAAATAAAAGGAAGACTTCCGTTTCACTGCCCACCCATTTGTATCACTTGATTTTTTCAAAACAAAATGCATGTGTTACCTATACAAACATTGGTGTTTTTAATCTTAAAAAAATTACATTTTGAAAAAATACTGGCTTTTTCTGGTGCTTCCATTCATTGTGTGCACCAGTGCATGAAAAAGTAGCTCTTGAGGTGTACATTAACATTGAAGAGGTTCTTATCAGAAGCAGTTATTTAACATCTGCATAATTACAGATATTACCTACCAAAAGCCTTGTTTGGAATATTATGGTCAGTTTCTGCTAAAACAAATCAGCCATAATGAGTGTGTGGAATTTTAAGTAGAAGGTAATTTTCTTTAAGATGCCATTGATTCTTGGTTTTACTTTCAGCAGTAAGAACAAAAGGATAACTCTACTAGGTTTTTAAACCTTTCCTATATTGTTAAAATTGAATAATTCACTTTTAACGGTTTATGATCACTCCAAGTCTAATAAAATTTGACTTGTCTTTTATCAAAATTAAGTATCATGGTCACATAAAAATATTAGGCTTATAAACCCATTTTTCACTGTTCATATTCATTCTGCAGACTTGTGCAGGAGAATCCTTTACTCAGTTATATTTAAATCTGTATAAACTGGTTAAATTTATGGTGTCACAGTGCGCAGCTGGCACTGCATTTTAAAAATCTTATTTGAGACTGTGACAAATAACTCATGTCCTTCATTCTTAAGTCTTTTTCAAGAAATTAAACAATACAGAAAAATAAGTACCATAATGAAAAGTTATCCTTTAAAGAGGGAAGTTTTTAAAGATAGATAGCCTTGATAAAAGCTAACTTTATTCCCCCTCACCAGGAGTTGGAGAAAATGTTTTATTAGTACAGCTGAGAAATCTGACTAAATGTTGGTTTTATTATAATTTGATAGTTTGATTACTTAAATCCAATTATCTGTTTTGAAACCAAACTGACCTTTTAGGAAAAACGTACAGTGCTGTAATACACACACATGCACATTACAAGTCCAAATCAAAGCCATTTTTCAAAGTCCATTTAGGAATAAGATAGAAAAAGGATCATTATATAAGTAAAGCTCATTATCTAAAATTCTAAAGAATAATTCAAGTACTGCTCTTGGTTACTACCCATTCAGCACAATCCCCTGTCATTTTAAAATTTATGATTCTTCAGAATAAGTTATTATTTTTTTAATGTGTCCCTGGGGCACTTTGAGATCCCACTTAGTGTGATCTTTAAGTTGCAAAGGGGAATCATAAGGTAAAAAGTTTCCAAACTCTCCTTAACGGAACTCCTTCAAAGGAACTCTTGGTGGAGAGAGGAGAGGTAGGTCTTAAAACTCAGCAAAAGCAAACAGGGTTGCTTTGATTGCTGTGGGGCCTCACCCTCTCAGTCGCTCATCAGAGTGACCCAGATTAACTGACACTTATTAGCATATTTGTTCATAAAATTACAGGGTGTACTAATCTGAAGGTTCAATTTGTCCTAGTCAAAATGAGATTAAAATATATTGGTTTAAGTATACCCAGAATAATATATTGAAAATTACAGTGTTAGTAGGTGAGAAAGACATCAAAAATACTCATCAAAATGTGACCTGATCATGTTAAAATCTGATGGTAGCTGCTGTGGATGTCTGAGGAAGACTCCAGTATGATTGGGTGGGTGAAGTCGCTCAGTCGTGTCCGACTCTTTGTAACCCCATGGATTGTAGCCTACCAGGCTTCTCCATCCATGGGATTCTCCAGGCACGAGTACTGGAGTGGGTTACCATTTCCTTCTCCAGGGGATCTTCCCGACCCAGGGATCGAACCTGGGTCTCCCGCATTGGAGGCAGACGCTTTAACCTCTGAGCCACCAGGGAAGCCCCCAGTATGATTAGAACATACAAATATACTGCCATCTCCAGAGCGTTTTGACTAACAAGAAGGTTGTCACATTCTGCAGGTAAGAAAAAGCATTTCTGCAGTTATGCTTTCTCTGAAGTGATTGGCAGTGTGATTAGCGTGAAGAGGTTGGAGTGATCCCAGAGTTCTTCAAGCTCCATCTTCCTTCTTAACTAAAAAGTAAAATTGAGTTTGATTAAATTAAGGTACTTTTTTGTTCTTTGGAACAAAAAGTTACTACTACCTCAAGTATATGGACTCTAATTGAATTCCATTCTGCTTCAGAAAACAGATGCAAGGAGACCAGGTAGGCAGTTGTTACATTATGGGATCTCATGATAAGTTTACCAAAACTTACCTTTACCACTTAAATGCTCAAAACAGGAAAACTTAGAAAGAGGTATGTTTAATTACTCGCAAAGGTAAAGTGAGTTAGCTTGATAAAAGTAAGAGAAGTTAGCATGTCTGAAAAAGGAAAAAATCTATTATTTTTCTGTCCCCTGACTTATGCTCAAAAAAAAGAAGCTGGGTCATCTGTGTGCCTATTCTTAACCAAGGTTTGTGCTTGTTAATTTGTTAGTGTGGCTCTCTGTGCTGTATGTTTTAGTTACAAAGGAGATATAACCAGGATTATGCTTAGTCACTTCATATAATCATCTAATTTTGAGTGCTGTTGTGGGCCAGCCAGTCTTCTAGTCACTAGAGATGCACAAGTGAATCAGACAAGTCCCTCTTTCTAGTAGGAAGAGACAGATAATAAGAAAATAGTGGGTAATATAAGTAGTAATTGAAATGCTATTTATGTATGTATTTATTTATGTATTATTTATGTATTTATGTATAAGACAGGATGAAGAAGAAAATATGGAGCTTCTTTAGCAGTCAGAGAGCCCTCACAAGACTTGAATAACAGGAAGGAACCAGCCATGCAGAGTGAGTCTAGGCAAAAGGAATAACTAGTCCCTAAGGCAAGAATCCGCTTGGTGTGTTATGGAAAGAAGGCCTGTGTAGCTATAGATAGATAGCAGTCGGAAGGTCAGCGGGATGATCAGAACATAGGACTTCTGAAGTCAGAGTAAGAAGTATGGATTTATTCTAAATGGACTCTGTTGGAAGATTTTATGAAAGGCTGTGATGTGATCTGATCTATGTTTTGAAAGGATCACTGGCTGGTGGGTACAGAGTAGATTATAAGGGACTATGGCAGAAGTAGCCAGTTTTCTTCCAATATCCATTTTACCTTTCAGTGGATCTCTGAACTTTAAGCACACGATCACCCAAAATAAATACTAGATTTTCCAGTTTTCCTTGGAATTAGGTGAGGCCATGTGACTAAGTCTGACAGTTATATGTGTGTTCAACTTTGGGGGAGTGGTGGTGTTTTTGTCACTCAGAATTTTTATTTTGACATCATGGTAGATTCTAAGCAAATGTCTTTAAAGGAAGGAGGAATGCCCTGTGTCGTTTCTTCATTCTTGCTAAGGGTAATGCTGGCATGGTAGCTGTAAAGATAGAGTATCTGGCCCTCCAGCATCTATACTGGCCCATCAGATGACCTTGGGAATGAAGTCATATACAACTGAACAGTAAGATAGAAGAAGCTTAGCCTCTTTGTTTCTTTCAGTATACTGTCACTCTCCTGTTGAAGTTGTCTTTAAAGTGTGGTTCCAGGGCCAACAGCTTTAGCATCACTAGGGAATTTGTTATAATGCAAGTTTTCAAGCCCCACCCCAGACCTACTGGATCAAAATCTCTGGAAGTAATGCCACCACCCCCCAACAAGTCTGTGTTTTCATAAACCTTCCAGGTGAATATGATCCACGCTAACGTTTGAGAACTACTGTCCCAGTGATTTATTTCTCAAACGTGGATGAACTGCTGAGTAGGATGTGTACATTTTTAATCCTTGATATATATTACCAGATCAACCTCATCAAAGCTGTGACAGTTTTCAGTCCAGTGACAACATAAGTCAGTTTGCTATATGCTGACCAATACTAGAATCTGTATTTTTATACTAGTAAGGCTGAATTTCTCCATTGTTTTTTTCTTGGCACTTTACTCTAGTGGCATAATCTTTTTTTCCCCATTTATTTGTAGTTTTTATTTATGTTTCAGTCTTTTGTGAATGAAGTTGTTCCCTACCCAAAAGTATGAATTCACCTTTTTTCATTCTGCTATCGATTTTTCTATGTAGCTTGAAAAGGGAATCTACTTTTTTCCAAATAATTAACAAGTTATCCCAGAACCATTTATTAAAACTGCCCTCTCACCAAGTATTTCAAATATTATATAAATCATAATAAATTCTGGAATATATATGTTTTGAGCTTTTTTCTTTTCTTCCATTTTCTAAACTAAAAGCCCATTGAGAATAAGGACCATGTCTTTTGGTGTCATTGTAGTTCCAGGGACTGACTCAGCTACTTGTAGTGCAGTGAGTGCTAGTAATGTTTGTTGATGGGTATCAGTTTCTTCCTCTACCATTGCTACATTTTATAATTCTTGTAGCTTTGTAGTAAGCATATTATTTTTATGAATTTTTAAAATATTTTCCTTGGCAAATATGGAAAAGTCTTTAAGATGACCATCAGAAGCATTTTAAGTATCTAGAAAAAAGCTAAAATTTTTGTTAAAACATCATTAAATATTATCTGACTTACTGGGAAGAATCGTTACCTTTACATCATTTCATTACCCAAAAGGTATTACTTCTCTATTGTATTACATTTATTTACTTACTTGTTTAATTTATTTTAGTCTTAGGCTCTTCCCTTAATAGGTGTAATAATTTTCCTGGTAATTCTCTTGGGACTTGTGGGTTTTAAAATAGCATTGTCTATAAATAATAGTCTTGCCTCCTTTCCAGTATTTATTGCATTGCCCAGAGTTGCCACTATTAAGTAACAGTGAAAAAAATAGACCTGACCTTGATTTTTACTAGATTGAAAAGTACAGCCTTAAACTGGAAGGTCTGGAGACAAGATTGCAGGTAGAATGCTAATAACAATGATTCAGGGTTAAAAGGAGTAGCTTGGAGGATTTGTGTTTAATACCTTGAATAGCACCTGTCATTATCATTTAGGCCTTCATTTTTAAGTCAGATCTGTGTAGTACCCTACGCTAAACTCCAAAATCAGAGGTGAGAACATACATGGTGGGTACTACTTTTTTCAAACATGAGATCACAAGCAATTCTCTGCATAACTATACTTTGGGGTTGTGGAGTTTAGAATCTTTATTTTGGCATGGATTTCTTTTCTTTTCTTTTTTTTTCTTGGCATGGATTTCTGCTTTAAAGAATCAGTGCCTTCCTGGGTACGTTGTTTTTGAATTCAAAGTGTGAAATCTTTCTGGATTTGAGAAACTGTTGACCCTTTGGTAAGATATAGAGGGAACAAGTGACACACAGATCAGGACTAAGGACAGAGCAGAGCGCAGCAGCGCTGCTTCATGTACTAGTGATTCCAGCGTTTGGCATCAGTGGAGTTTGTTTTAATATCTCAGCCTGATTATAGCAAGCAATTTGCAAAGATCCTATTGTACAACTGGGAGAAACTATGTTTATTATGATACAGAATTTAGAATGATTAATCGTTAGAACTGTATCACCACAGCTATCATTATATATTTCTATCCCCAATTGTTCAAACTTGCGTTATTCATTCCTTTTATCCAGTGGCATAGTTCATTTGGTTGATTGAGTTGTGAGTAGTAACATTTGGGGAGGGGGATTATGAGCAATTCCCTATATAAAGTAGAAGCAATAAAAGGTTATTTGGTCTAATTTATTTTTAATATGATTTTTCTACCTCAGTAGTATATTGTGTGCAAATTACCTAAATCATGTTTTTAAAAGGCATGCTTTTTTAAGTCATTATATAGTGTAATTTTCCAGGCATAATTCATCTTTTTGCTGTAGTTTTACTGTTCTCCTGGTTTCGATTTATTGATTTCTTACTTTCCCTTTCTGCCTGACTTTGTATTACTTACATACTGTGAATTACAAATGTGAGAACTGGTAAATTGTTATGCCTATGAATCAGGAGGAAAGGTACAATGAGCACAAAATTTTGACCAATTGTATATCATCTGAATGGGATGATATACCTTGGGAAATAGTGTCCTCTATCAAGATACATTGATACAGTTTTGGTTTTTGCTGAATTGTCAAATATCTGTTATTATTCTAGTTTGTTTTTATTTTTTTGGCCATATCTTACAGCTTGCAGGATCTTAGTTCCCAGACCAGGGATTGAACCCAGGCCCTCAGAGGAGAAAGCTCAGCATCCTAGCCGCTGGACCACTAGAGGATTCCCTAATTTTTCTCTTTGATCAGGAATCTTCTGTGTTTTGTTTTTGTTTTTTTAAATAATGTTTCAAAACTCCACTCCCCTAACTCTGATCCAGTGCAAAGATGTGAAGAGTCTGAAGGAAGGATTGTTCCTACATAACATCAGATCTTCAATACGACTAGCAACCAGAGAAGAGGAGGGGTAATTACAGTTGTTGGGAGTTGACAGAGGAGACAGAGGTCAACAAGGATACAGCAAAGATGAAGATGTATGCTTAGATTATAAGACGTAAACAGCACAAGATCACAAGAACTCTGTACATTGGTGACTTTGGGTGGTGGATGCCTAGTACATGGTACTGAGCAAAGAATGGCTTGGCATCTGCCAGTCCCTTCACTAGCGATCTCTTCTGTGCCTCCATCTCCATCACCCCTAAACATCCTTTAAGTTACTAAATGCAGTTAACACTACATCTGAGTCGTAATCATGTCATAAATCTCTCCTCCTTCCCATTTGCACTACCACTGCTCTGCTTCGAGACCTTAGCATCTTTGTTTCCTAAATGACCTCTCTCTTTAAAAATTTAGATTCCACACAATCGTCAAGATTAGTAATCTGAAACACAAATGTGATAATTTCACTGTCTAGTTTAAAAAAAGAAAACTCAGTTACTTCTTGTAGTCAAAGGTTTAAACGCATTAGCATGGCATTCAAGGCTTTTTACAATCAGATCTCATCCTACTTTTTTTTTTTTTGCCTTCATTGAGTCTTTGTTGCTTTGCTTGAACTTCTCTCGTTGCAGCAAGCCGGGCCACTCTTCATTTCAGTGTACAGGCTTCTCGCTGCTGTGGTTTCTTGTTGTGGAGCACAGACTCCAGGCATGAGGGCTTCAGTAGTTGCAGAAGGCAGGCTCAGTAGTTGTGGCTCACGGGCTTAGTTGCCTTGTGTGTGGAATCTTCCCTGGCCAGGAATCAAATTAATGTCTCTTGCACTGGCAGGCAGATTTTCATCCACTGCGCCACCAGGGAACACCCTCATCCTACCATTTCTAACCTGATGTATCCCTTTTCCCCTCCACATGCTAACTGTACTGTCCTACTCAGAATTCACTAACACTTCCTAGGTAAGTTTTCATTGTCTAAGCTTTTTCTTTCTCCCTCTCCTGGGTAAAAGTGCTATTAGGTTTCACTAGAATAGACCTTTTTTCCCTAAAGTTTTCCTCACTCTGTTCCTCTTAACCCCCAGCAGAATGAACAAATGATTCCCTTTTCTGCTTCCGTTGTGTTTTCTGTGTAACAGAATTCTGCTGAATTCTTTTTCACCTTGTAGATTATCTTTGACAATATGCTGACTCCTTAAGGATGAAAGTTTGTCCTAATACCTATGGTTTAGCAGAATGCTTAGCACATATAAAGGGCTCTGTGCAATGCATCTCATTTCATTTTCACAACAACCTGTGTGGTTGGTGTTATTAGTACAACATCACCATTTTACAAATAAGTAAACTGAGCTGAAAAGGTCTCACAACAGGTAGAAATCAAAACTTGAACCCCAAACCTAGATCCGCCTAACTCCTGAAGTCCATTCTCTTGTAACTGTTTTGCTTTATATCTCTCCTGCCTTAATCTGTGCATCCTCTGTGCCTGCTATCTAGTAGGTACCCTGACGTGCTTGCTGACTGATAGAATGAAAAATAAAAACTCCAGTTCACACAGGAGACTGATAATGTGGTTTCCATTGAGAGAGTGAAAGATACCAGTGCACCATTCTTAAAAAGAACATGTTATCGTCAAACACAAATATACAAAACAATATATTATTCATTGGGGATCAGAAATGTTAAACTTGGAGGGAGGGGAGAAGCTCCATTTTCTAAATAGTGCCAGCTTTTGTAATGCAGGACACAGCATAGTGCTGCACAGCCATAGAATGTCTTGAATTGATTTCTAGGAGACTGCTGCCCCCTTACTTCTGTTTTTATTATGAATGTTCTCACAAGTCAAATCTAATTGAACTTTTACTGGCATAATATATTGCAAAGCTAGCCATAATGCGTGTAAGGTCTGAGGAGGTAGAGTGCAGTAAATATAGGATAATTGGGATCAGCACAGTTCGTTGTACAAGAAAAAGGTATGTATTTTTGCATCCATCATAAATTGAAAATGTACTTAGTAGTGCTTGTATAAATGAGTGTGATATCAGTTGTGTTTTTTCTTGGGTTGTCTTATCAAATAGTAACTCAGAACATAACGATTAATAGTATTGAGTGTGAATGTTAGTAAGAAATAGGGGGGTTTAGGTTTTTTTTTGTCATCTGATTTTTCTCATAAACTTGGTAAAATCTAATATAGATTCAACTTTTTAACTTATCTTCTCTTATTTCTCTAGTGTTGTTAGTAACAATACTTGTAGTGGAAGGAATTGCTGTGGCCCAAAAGACCCAAGGTAAAGAATTTACAATGCTAATTTACTACATGTTCAGAGCAGTAGGATGGCTTTTTGGAAGGATTACAACTTTTGAGTACTATTTCCATAATCCCTCTGGGGTGTTTTAATGACCTAAGGCTTTCTGTCAATCTATCAGCTTTAATTCAGCCAGGTTCAGCTGCAGTTGAGTAAATTGTTAACATAAAATCTTACACTGATAAATGTTAAAAATTGGCATAACTAGTGACTCCTAGAACACTATGGATTATGTCCAAAAATTAAATAAGATTCATGCTTTATCACCAAGCAAAAATAAAAAAAATCCCTTTTTTCCATTGTAGACAAATGAAACATTTCCATCAATATCTTATTCAAACCCCTGAGGACATGTTCTAGTAATTCTTTATGAAAGAGGATTAGCTAGTATGATGTTTGAGCCAGATTTTTATTTCAGAGTTTAGTACATTTCCTAAATAACCTGACTTACTTTTATTTTCATCGAAGTTATACATACACCTGACAAAAATTAAAGCATTCTAAAAAGTTAATTAGGAAAAATCAGTCTGCCAGCCTCCCAGAGCCCACTTCTCCGTGGTAGTGTACAAGCCTACCAAACTCCTCTTTTAGCTGATTCTTTTGGTATTTTCCTGCATATTTCTGAATAACAAAGTGTATGGTTATTCTCAATTATTTCAGTTTGAAGTAGTAGATAATTTCCCACCATGGAAGGTAAGAATTTAGCTCTTTTTTGCACCTACTCTTCGCCTCTAATGACATATAAATGTTCTTTTTAACTTTGCACNGATTCTTTTGGTATTTTCCTGCATATTTCTGAATAACAAAGTGTATGGTTATTCTCAATTATTTCAGTTTGAAGTAGTAGATAATTTCCCACCATGGAAGGTAAGAATTTAGCTCTTTTTTGCACCTACTCTTCGCCTCTAATGACATATAAATGTTCTTTTTAACTTTGCACCTGCAGTACCCATGTCAGTATTTTGACAGTTCTGGTTACATCTGTTCAAGTCACCACGGAGCTTTTTCAATATGAAAATTTTATCTTTGGTTGTAGGTTGTAGGAAATTTTTCTTTCCCTTTTTTCTTGTTTAATTTTTAAAATTCTCTTTTCTCCATTTTCTCTCTTGTCTTTAAGGAATTCTTATTATTTGGTTACTTTAAAAAAAAAAAATCTTTTCTTTTTTTCCGTTTCTCATTTAACTGTTTTCTTCTCAGTCATCTTAGTTGAGACTTCTAAACCAAGAATTGGAAAACTTTTTTCTATAAAGGGCCAGATAGGAATTGTTTAAGGTTTTGCAGGCCGTTATAGTCACAGGAGCACCTACTCAGCTCTTCACGTGCAGGGTAAAAGCATGAATGAGCATGTATTTATTCTACTAAACTTGATTTTACAGTAACAGGCAGCAGACCAGATTTGGTCCAAGGCACATGGAAAGTGAAAATGTTAGTCGCTCAGTGGTGTCTAACCCTTTGCAACCCCATGGACTGTATGTAGTCCACCATGGAATTCTCCAGGCAAGAAGACTAGAATCGGTAGCCAGTCCATTCTCCGGAGAATCTTCCCGACCGAGGGATCAGACCTGGGTTTCCTGCGTTGCAGGCAGATTCTTCACCGTGTGAGCCACTGCTGCTCTAAACTTGTTTTTTTTATTCTATTTTTAGAAACTTTCTTTTGTTTTCTGAATAATCTCTTTTTCAGAGTATGCTGTGTTCTTGTGTTATAGATATGCATTTGACTCTTGAACAATGCAGGGCTAGGGTTAGAGTTTAGGGTTACTCAGAAACCTGCCTGTAGCTGCTGGCGATCCTCCGTGTTTGAGGTTCTGCAGACGAGCACTATATGATTATACTGCATCCATGTGGTTCAAACCTGTGTTCTTCAAAGGCCTGCTACTCCCTTGTTCTCTGAGAAGATTAAATGGTAGTTTTGTTTAGTGCTTGTTTTTTTTTAAGTATTCTACAATCTTTGCTTCTCAGAGTCGCTTTTTTATTTGTTTTTAATCTGTTTTTCATATTGGAGGCTTCCCTCGCGTATCTGGTGCTGCTTGAGTGTCCCTCATAGTTATGAGAGGAGCACGCAGATCTGCTTGTTAGCCATCTGCAAGTGTAGACAGGGCTTCTTTACTGCTGCCTTTGCTGGTGAATGATTGAATCCACCTATGAATCCTTTTCTTTGGACTCATTAGTTTCCCCAGAAAAGGTTAAGATTCCATTTCCTGCTTCAGTTCAGTTCAGTTCAGTCGCTCAGTCGTGTCTGACTCTTTGTAACCCCATGAATCGCAGCACGCCATGCCTCCCTGTCCATCACCATCTCCCGGAGTTCACTCAGACTCACGTCCATCAAGTCCGTGATGCCATCCAGCCATCTCATCCTCTGTCATCCCCTTCTCCTCCTGCCCCCAATCCCTCCCAGCATCAGAGTCTTTTCCAATGAGTCAACTCTTCGCATGAGGTGGCCAAAGTACTGGAGTTTCAGCTTTAGCATCATTCCTTCCAAAGAAATCCCAGGGCTGATCTCCTTCAGAATGGACTGGTTGGATCTCCTTGCAGTCCAAGGGTCTCTCAAGAGTCTTCTCCAACACCACAGTTCAAAAGCATC